>JAVYIG010011618.1:0-59358 GCA_035222895.1 Strongylocentrotus droebachiensis | reverse complement strand
CCATTTTTCATGAAAATGGAACCAAAAGGTGTTATTTAAACACCGTTGGGTGTAAATTTCACTCCTTAAAGGGAGTTAAATCATAACCTTGGGGTGCAAATTTACACCTTCTTGTGGAATGTAAATTTACTCCCTACATTGGGGATTAAATTTACTCCCTGAGGGGTGTCACTTATGCGACAAGCATTTACTTCCTATAGCAAGTAAATTCAAACCTCTTTTTCTCTGTGTGTATATAACATATTTTCCTACTTTATTGTGTTCAATTATAAATGGACACTCTTTCTCAGCTTTATTTCCATTGCTATTATTATTATTATTACGTGTATTATTATTAAATTTAGTATGTAAAGATGTCTTTATTTTACAAGTATTAATATTATAATCATTATCATCATTATTTATGTGATAACACCCACTCCATCTTACTCTTTCTCTTTTCCCTTCTCCTCCAACTCAACTCTCTCTCTCTCTTAATATGTCTCTCTGTCTTTATCCTTTTATGCGAAGTTGCCATCATAGCTATTGTCTGACATCAATATCTAGCCATGAGTAAAGTTACCCCCCCCCCCCCCTTTGTAAAGTCCCAGACGAGAAAGTTATTCTCATCGAACTGAAAAAGACCAGATAGTTTATACTTATTAACTAATTCTTCAGACCTTCTAAGTTTCACATGTGTCTCCATGAATATTTGTCCCTAACCGCTCAAACTGGCGGTTGTTCAACTGTTCAGTGAGTATTGTGTATTGTTCAAAAGACTTTGAAAACTTGGTTATGAAGTAACAAAACAGTTTGCGATTATAAAACACTTTTAAGCTGGTTACCAATGCTGCTCTGTGTAAGCTCTTTATAATAATTTTTTTTCCAGTTCTCACTCATTATTTTTGTTCGCCCACTCGTGACATACTGGCAGTCACTGACAGGATAATATTGTTAGTTACAAATATCAAAACTTATTTTTAAAAATAACAATAAAGTTACATCAAAGAAAAGAATACATCAGAAGAGAAAGAAGAGGTGTAAATAATCACCTGTAACTGTTCATCAATGTTTTGTTACCATTATTTTGGAGGGGGCCCTTCCCTTTACCCCTTTTGGCGATACATCCCATCAGGCGCGTACGCAGGGGGGGGGGGGGGGGGGGAGGGGGTTGGGGGGTTAACCCCCCCCCTCCTTTAGTTTTTTTTATTTGTGTATTTTTGAGCAACCCCCCCCCCCCTGCGTACGCGCCTGATGGGATGTATCGCCAAAAGGGGTAAAGGGAAGGGGCCCCTCCAAAATAATGGTAACAAAACATTGATGAACAGTTACAGGTGATTATTTACACCTCTTCTTTCTCTTCTGATGTATTCTTTTCTTTGATGTAACTTTATTGTTATTTTTAAAAATAAGTTTTGATATTTGTAACTAACAATATTATCCTGTCAGTGACTGCCAGTATGTCACGAGTGGGCGAACAAAAATAATGAGTGAGAACTGGAAAAAAAATTATTATAAAGAGCTTACACAGAGCAGCATTGGTAACCAGCTTAAAAGTGTTTTATAATCGCAAACTGTTTTGTTACTTCATAACCAAGTTTTCAAAGTCTTTTGAACAATGCACAATACTCACTGAACCAAACTTGGTTCTTGTCCCGTGACTAACAGGGCAAGTGACTTGTCGTAATATAATTTCGGAAAATAACAAAATGTTTCAGATAGTGATGACGGCCTACGTGCATGACGTGTCTGGGTACGCTAGACATCGAAGGGGGTGTCAGTGCCACTATTTGCATATTTCAAATCATGACCCGCGCACAACCAATCAACCTACGATGCAGTTGTTTGCAAAGTAAAATAATTACTACCGGATATCACTTAACGATTTATTTGGCCAAAGTTTCGTTTTTATGGTTAAATATAGATATTGACAACGTCACATGATAGATTTTATATATTGATGGTGTTAGCGTTGTGCTGGCTTGACGATAATGTGTCTCCATTATAAAGCGGAAGAATGATCATATAAAGCAGCAGATGGGGTTCTTTTTTTTAATGCGTTACCATTGAGCTTATAAAGGCAAACTTAGCCCACACGCGAGCAAAGATGCCGTCAAATTCCATAGCTAGTAGGGTAAGAAATTGCTTGTGACAAGCTTGTGCCACAATTTTCTCTCTCCTACTAGCTATGTGAAAATCGAGCCAGTGCCATCCTTATTTTAGGCATACAAACAACGAGTCCTTAAAGATACTATGACTGTCCTTTTTGTAGCCAACATCGAATTCTGTAGAACTTTGCAGGAATTGTAAATATGTAATTTATGTCTGTGAAATGTAAACATTAGCAGTGTCCTAGTATTCAAATTATGCAAGGAAACCCGTTTACCTTCTAGATTTCACTGTCAGACACTATTGAGTGACTGACTACCTTCTTTTTTTCTTTGGTAATAACATACCTGAAATGAGCTGTAACAGGTACATGAACACTTGTCTACATCAATAACCCACTACTTGTGATGGCCAAAATTAAACTGATTGAATCTTTGTGCAGCAAAACGTCCGACCATTCGGTAAACGGGTCTGTAAATTAGACTATTACTTAGGCGATTGCAATCACTTACGTCGATTCGACAACTAATGGTCGTTATTTTCCTACTAAAAGCCATTTTCAAGCCCTTTCGTTTTTAAAACCTTTAAGACAACGTGGTGTTGAATATATATTTTTATTTTGAGTGTGTTTATGACTATTATGATACCAGTAGGTACAGCACACCAAAAATAAGTACAACAAACGCATGTTATTTGATGATTGCAAATGATCAAGCTTTATGAAAGCTTCAAAAAACAAAAAACAGAATTGAAATCGGTCAATGCGTTGTGATTTTATACCATTTTATTGATATCGCAAAATTACCGAAAAACCTGCCAGAAATGGTCAAACTTGGCAAAAATGGAAAAATTCGACAAAGTTGACAACTTAATTCATCACTTTCTTGGACACTAATAATAAATTAAATTATCAGACACTAAAATATCATCTTTGTGGTAAAAAATACAAAAAAGAAAATTCATATATCTATTACCGTTTTGAAAACAGAAGCAAACAAAATAAGTCATTTTTGCCATTTTGGCGAATCTGCAGATATGAAAAAGTTGTGAAAATAACCAAGTCCGTCTAATTAATATGCGCATATGTAATCAAATCAAAACCGAACATGATACATCAATGAAACCTATGTATATCAGACAAGGTATGGAAATATATTTTTTATGAAGAAAAAAAAAATTGAATATTCATCAAATATGCAAATTAGGTAATTTCAGCTAATTATATATATAGGAAAGTCAAACTGTTCACTTTGTTGGCATTTTTTTAAATCATATATTTATAGATCATATTTACACCAAATATTAACATTAAATTCCAAATATTTTTGCAATGCCAACAAAAATATGGCGATGGAAATTACTTGGATCACCGTTACAGCTATTTCCTCATATGTTTCACAAATTATTCAGAAAAACCGAACAAATGATAAGAATTTGCAGACTTCCAGCTACATCACAGTATAGTTTCTTTTAAAAAAATGTCAGATTTGAGGATTTATGACGATTTTCCGAGAAGCCATTCAATTCAACAGGCCATAACATTCCACAGGGACTGAATTTTAGAAAAAAACAAAGTTTGGTGATCCCAGTACAGTTGTGGCTATATTGAGTGTAAATAACAAATTGATTTAATGAGTGAAACACATGAGGATATTGCATTTTTGTAGGGGAGTTTTATACATTGAAGTGCATTTTCACCACGCAGAATAACAGTCAATGGGCGATCAGCGGGCCATGTCACACATGGCTGAAAAGACAATATTCTAATTAATAATTTAACATATTTCCCACATGCCTATAACAATGAAACTACACAGAATTGTAGTTAAAGGTATGCTTGAAAGATATGTAAAATAAAAAAATTAAAAATATTGTTCAGTTTTTTTTAAATAAATTTACGAAAATTGCTATTTCTACCAACTGACTGCTGTTGTGTGTGTGCGTATGTGCATGGGGCAGACTGTGTGCACAGGCAGTGTGATCACCCTAATACCAGGCAAGAGTAGATGGTATTCATATGGTTCACTTGTTCCATTTGACAGAATAACAATCTAAAATGGCTGGGTTTTGTAAGTTTGTTAATCTCCACGTTTCATCTGCTAATCTGAAATTTACTCCCATGTCTCATGGAATATGTAAAGCTTATCTTCAGTGCAGAAAGCAATCTCTCCCGTCTTGAATGCTTGCAAAAAGCCATCACATGATTTCGTTATCTTGAAATCAGTGAGAATGTTTGTGATGTATTTGAGCTCCTTTGTGTACTGAACGATGCTCAGCAGCCCCTGGCTGTGCTTAACCCATGCAATGATAACTGAATCATCCTGACACACAGCAGGGTAAGGGCATCCACCCACTTTGCTGATGCTATGAATGATATCACCAGACACATAGTTGATCACTTGTACCTGAGACGGTGAGATGAGACTCCATTTACTCTTAACTGCAATCGCTTGACTGGATGTCATCGCAAACATCAGCCATGGTACAAATCCATTACATGTTATCTCTCGAATTGCCTTCCCCCCTTCTGGCTTAAATACCTGTATTTTCTGGCATGCATTGTAACCTATGAAGATCAGCCCATCCTTGCCTACAGTGAGACCGCCATATATACCTTTCGGAGTATCCATTGTCTCAAACGTTACATCAAGCTTTTCAGAAAGGTCTGTGTACAAGGAAATTCTGTTATTATGGTCGCGTATGACGTATCTACCATCAGGCATGACGTGTAAGGCATGAACTTTAACAGATTTCAGAACGGTATCTTGTATGATGCCCTCAGAAGAATATAAGAATATTCCTCCCGTGTCACGACAAACTGCCATCTTATTGTTTGGTGATATTCCCATTCCCCTTATGTATTGCCCAGCAGGCAGTTGAGCTTCCGTGCGTAGAACCCATTTAGATTTCGTATGTGCAGGGACCTCCCTGGTATGTGTTAGCTGGCCCAACTGGAGTCCATCCGATACCTGTCTCCTGAAGCCAATTCTTTCACCTTCCTCAGCAGTTCTTCTGGGCAGCTCCTCATCTGGCCCAACCTTGTTTAGAAGCTCTTCCAGCTGTTGACACATCGCTTTATGTGAGGTCACAGCCTCTGTCTGGAGAGGAAAATTAAGACCATTCTTAACCAAGTCAAGAACCTTCTTAATCTCGTCTATCTGCTTACGAATCGGCTTCTCCACGTCTCCCAATGAAGTCTTAAGTTTCCCTAGCTTGTGCCCGATTTCATTTTTCAACACCGTCTTTCTTTCCTTCAATTTCTCAACTGATTCCTCAAAAATTGCATCTATTTCATTATTGAGTTGTTCCTGTACGTTGTGCAGCCTTTTATGCTGGTCTTCGATGAAAGTAAAATACTTGCCAACGTTGCGTATCTTTGCATCTGCTTTAGATGCAAGTTCCTCGACGTGTTTCTTTTGCTCAGTTTCATGAGCGCCTGCTTCCAGGATAGTGTGAGCATCCTTTGCATGCTCTAATAAGCCACACATGCTGCAGACATACTTGTTACAGTTGAGACAAAAACATTCTTCATCGTAGTTCGGATGTTTTCGACATTTGTTCCATTTTCTTTCCGATGATTTGTTTTCTTGATTATAGTTGGTACAGACCTGGCCCTGGGTCTCCACATCTTCAACAAGTGATCTGACTGTTATGTTTGATTGCAGTCTACCCACGTCCCCACCAGGAACCGAAGTCTCCTCCCTGCACGTAGGACACAACAGCATTCCACGAGACTCCAGGAGAGTCTCAAGACAGCCCTTGCAGAAGGTATGGGAGCAGGTCAGGTTTTTGGGTTCCTTGAAGAAGCTCAGGCAGACAGGACACTCGAGGTTCTTATAGAAAGCCTCATGCTTCAATGAAGTAGCCATCATTGACAACTTAAGGACACGACCTGAGGAAGAAGAAAAGAAATCTGTGAATTAATTAGGCAACTCAATCAAAACTGTTAAATATTTTGTAAATACTTAGCTGGCTATTATTGCATTGAAAAATGTTAAACATAAAAATGCTCAAAATCGTCTCAAATTCATTTTGCATACGTTTCAGGCCATTTAAAGCATTTTGCAAAAAAACGCGCACACGCGCATGCGCGCGCGTTTTCGCGCGTAATGGCATTTTCCAACATAGAATCGCCAAATTTTCTCTGTCATCATATTTGGCACATTTTCTAAGCATTTTGATACCTTGTTCACCTTTTTCTGCCCATTAATAACGGAATGAGCGGCCGTTTAAGATAATTACCGTGCGTGCGAGCTCTTGTAATACATAGCATACATGGGCAAAAACATGCCTATACAAAATCCGTTGTAGCGCTTTAGGATGGAAGGTGACCCCAAGTTTTTTTTTATATTTTGATAGAGTATGAATCGGAGATATGATTTCATGTCTCATTTGACCCTCATTAACTCATGACGTCATCATAATGGCCTCCGAACTCAAAATTTTAATTTGCATATTATGACGTCATCATATTTTTGGAAAATTGATTGTATCTCAGTAAATGTTGATCAATTTACTTCCAAATTTTGATATGTTCTAGCTGAGACAATTCTCTACGAATTCATTTTCACGAAAGCATCATGGCGTATTTTTGCGATTAAAGGAGGCATGTCAATTTTTCACATTTTGCGTGTATTCTCTATGGGACATGACTTTTTCTCAAAACAGGATTCTACATTCCCATCTTTCACGAGCAATATCTCCGTCGTTTTTGCTTCGTTTTTGCTGAGCTTCGAGTATGTTGTAGCTGAGACAATAAGCTATCAACAATGTGCCATTTATTTCTCGATCAGATGCCGGGATCATCAGACCTGCCAACCTCTGAGTTCAAAAACTGTATTCTTTAATCCCAAAAGTTGTATTTTACTGACAAAAGTTGTATTCTTATAAATAAACAAGGACTGTTACGCGGATCAATGCCTTGTACAGTTCCTTCATACAGGAAGAATTTTTTTAAAGGATCATTGGTTGAATATGCATGATTTCGTCACGACTGGTGTGTTCGATGAACCAATGAACATCCCCAAATTGCCTATGTGAGATGCTTGTAGGATACTTTACAGGACAGGATTGGCATTTTACCATTGAAATTGGCACACATACACACATAATACTATTTAAAAAAATTATTAAAAAAAGAAGGAAAAAAAAGAAAGAAAATCATATTTTATTGAGGAAAATCGTACTGTCGTATTTGCTTCTAAAAATCGTACGAAATACGACTAAATCGTACTGGTTGGCAGGTCTGCTTAGGCAACTTTACATGGAATTGCTCTAGCGTGTTTATATTTACCTGTTTTACTAGCTACAGCAGCATCACCACCGTTTGATTTCTCATCTGGCGCATCAGGTCCTCGTTTCTTTTTCTTATTCCTCTTATTTGCAGACTGGGAATAGAAAGAGAAAGAAATGAGAAAGAGAGATATCAGTTAAAACTTTGTGCATATAAATGTAAATGTTTTCATCAGACTTTGAATCAAGTGAGTGCTTACAAAAATAATATGAATTTTAGTTTACATGCATTTATTTTGCCCCTGGTGTTTCAATTCATTGCAACGTACATGTATGGGTCTAGTTTGACAGAGTGATACTTTGCTACTCCTGCTCCCCCCCCCCCCCCCCCTTCAAACCTATTTGACCTTGGCCTACATGTATGTGACATTAACACTGAATAAAGTGTCTCAGGCCATATTAAACTTGTCCCACATTTGACCTACAAACTGACCTCTTCACTTCCCTCTATATTGAGGCAAACTGAACCGATTTTAAAATTTGTATCAAGGTAATATTCTAGTCTGCTGATGAGAACCAGAAGCATATTGACTTTGTGTAAAAGTATCATGTATGATTATACACTTCTGGGCAATAACAGATAATATGATAGGAGGATAGACAACAACAAAGGAACAAAGCAGAAATTTCTTCATCAACAAATAATAATAATGATAATAATATTTCGGGTTTAGACTTGAGTGCTACAGTACATGTACATCAACAATAATAATGTTGTACTAATAATAAAAACGGTACTTAAGAAGCTTATGTCAGCGCTTTATAGATGATAATATAAATTATTATCCCGGCCAGGAGACTTACATGTAGGCTTGCCCACACAGAATGTTTGCACATTCTCTACTCCCAGGGGAGCATTCCAGCCAGGCGCCATTTTATTGACACTCACAATGCTGAGCAAACTATGATTTTCACATTCTACAGTGTACCCACTTAATAACACCCTGGTGGAGAGTGGCAAATGTCAAATGACGTTTAAGTACCTGGCACGGATTCGAACCTTCAACCTTGCATTGAATGTCAAATGAATAAACCAACATACCACAACACCTCCTCAAACAAACAAGTACTCAATGAATATAACATTGGCTGAAATTCATTGTCTTGTTTTTCAGTTCCTCTTGTAATATCCACAGATGTTTTGTGAGTGCCTGAAGTACACATGCACTTCCTGCATATTTGAGGAGCCAGTTTGAATATGTACATTAGTAAACATATGGATTATTGAGGAGTTTGTCGCACGAATATCACACCAGATGTCATGACAAGTAAACTTCAATAGACATGGGAAAAGCAGAAGTGAGAGCCATATGTACATGTATGTGTTTGTCATTTAAAGGTAAACATGTAGGAATCAAACTCAAACTAACTCTGTTGAAGCATTTGAACCATAAAAGTGCAAGTATTTTCAATAAAATACATGTACATGTAAGGTATGAATGAATTTCCATCTCAATGACAACTAAGTGAAAAGAGTCAAAGTTACTGTCTCCTGACTTTCCCTCATTTTCCGGCACTAAGACCCCATTATTAGATCTCCTTCTACATTTAGTGCTGGCTTATAATGCTTCTTGCACTATCACAATAGTTTGGGTTTCTTGGTTCATGGAGCGTCTTGCTTGGATGGGAGCACTCTGGAGCGCATTAGGATAGTTAGGGCCATTTCAAAGGGTTTATTAGTCCCACTTTCCCCAAATACTTGTACAGTTTGGTTCCCTCAAAGTTTAAGGTACGGTATTCAAAGGGAAAGTCCACCCTGATATTAAGGTAATTTTGATAGAATCAGAAATATCAGAGGAACAGGGCAATGAAAGTTTGAGCAAAATCCGATTTGGGAATATTTCCCATTTTCTTTGGTATATAAACTTTCATTTTCTTAGTTATTGATGATGGAAAAGATGTTTCATATACTAGGTGTATAAAAACACAGTTGTAACTATTGAGGGTGCATTGTATGACTGTAAATTAGTTTTGGGGAAAACTAAAGTTCTTTGTTAGTACAGAGCAAATGAGAGGAGACCTTACAAGATACATCACAGAGTTACCAATATGTGTTTTGACTGATCGCAATTTCAAAAATTCATAACTTTCTCACTTTTAATGAGATTTTGCTCAAGCTTTCACTGACCTGTTCCTCACATTTTTCTGCTTCTATTAAAGGTTAAGACCAGTATTGGAAACGCCCCAATTTCAAAAAATGAAATGGAAGCTCTCATTACCAATCATGTGAAAGAATATGTTTTGACTAATACATGATGATAGAAAATTTGCCGGGAAATTTATATATTTGGTAAATTTGTTTCTCTCATGGACTGTGAGAGATATAGGGTAGTCCCATATACATCTTTCTGTGTATAGTGCTTGTAACTTTATGAAGAATGTGCCAAATTTCTTATCATTTTGATGATTCCAGAACCTTGCAGATGCTAGATGCTAGATGATCAACCTTTTCTGATCGATTCCACAACGTTTCTTTCACAATGCAATCGCATGACCATAACTGGTCTTTACCTTTAAAACCAACTTCATATTAGGGTTAACTTCCCCCTGAATATCTAATTCTGCCATGGATTCAATGTGCATGTTTCAGACACCAAGGCAGAACATGTGTCCTCTTGATGATATCAAACGGGATGGAACTGAAAGGGCTTGCAAAGGTCAACGATATGTTTCAAGTTCATGACCTCCCCAAATTCATTCAATGTGCGGACTTTAGAGAGAGGCAGGAAGCCAAGGAGTACACCAGGGAATGGTCATTGCAAAAACGTGCTGTGAAAAAGTCTCCAGTAGCCTTGACTTTGCTCCTGGTGAGGTATTAGAAACATCCTTTCACTGGTGTGACATGTGTCGGGGGAACATTGGATGAAAAGATGCCAAAGAAAACAAAAATACAAAAGAAACAGATGACCTATTAAATGTACATGTACATGTACAGTAGGCCTAAATGTATCGCAATGTACCGTGTGGAGGAATAACTGCGTGATCAATACAGTGTAGAGAAGTTTGCCTTGCTAGGTGTACTATTGGGAAACCTTCAAGTTCACAACATCATGGATGTATACAGTTCCACATGCTCATGACATACAAAAGGATCACCTTGATGGCTGTTTTATAAATGTGTTATGCATACAATGTACCTATGGCCTTCTTGGAACATAATAGTTGGGTTTAAATGGACCATGAATGAATAAATGCACACGATTGAAAATATTTCTTTAAAAGGGGAAACCAAAAGGGTGTGGTAAATTCTTGGATAATAACAATTCCCATACTGTGAGAACTTGTCACCTATACTTTACCGGGGTACATAAAAAGTCATGCATATTTTCCAAATTGATATCTACATATACTGCTAGTTTGCTTTAACCACCACCTACAGTATATGACAAATGACAGGTCCCATACTTTAACCAAGCAATTAAAATCAAAAGTTATACATGTATTCCAAGTTCGTTTTGCAAACGCTTGTACAGTAGTACCTTTCCTATATATGTTTAGCTGCTTTTACCCGTTTGTATTTGGTAGAGGTACATGTACGGAATGACGAAAATCAAATCATGTCCTACCAGCAGTGTAAATATGTACATGTATTTTTGTTTGAGTACGTTTGAGATTTGCTGCTGTTCATTTCCTTTTCTATCGGCTAAGAGCTTTTCTATCTCACATTGTGTAAAGCCAGGGTAATATATATTATGCAGTGCAACCCTGGGTAAACTAGACATACAGTATCATTGTTTTTTTTGTATTATCACTTTATTTTGCACTGCCTACTTCTACCTCTTTGTGAAGCGAAATGCGCAATCTAATGAAGTATACCTTGATGGAAAAGAGGAAAAATGATTCAGTGATCTGCATGTACATGTATTGACATTATAATTCAGAGAGGAATATTTGAAGCTGAGACATCCACACTTACCTTCTTGCCATGCGACTGCCACTCATTCAAAACAGTTTTGGCTCCATCTAACAAGAAAATAAAGAAAGAAATTGAAAATTACATGGCTTTTTAAATACTCAAGTAATTTTAAGGATAGTTCATGCAATGAGGTATGTTGTCACTGTCATAATTTGAATGTTTATGAAGGTTTATGAAAATGTTTACACTTTACAGTATTCAAAGTTTAGAATCTCTTAAAGAATTTTTCAATCTTTGGAAATTGTTACCAACCTTAAGTAAAGTGTATTATATTATTGACAGTTTGACACCAAAATAAATTTATACCAACCAAATTGGTATGGCGATTGAACCATTCTGCAGAGTCGTTGTGAAAATACTTGAACAGGGTACATTGGTATTTTAAACATGAACATGTACCGACAGAGCTTTTAGACACCAGGGATAAATATAGTGGTAAATTAATTCCTTCTCCATAACAAACAAAAAATGTATGGTAATTCAAATTGAGTACAATGTTACCAGCAGTCACCGTAAAATGTTTAGGTAATACAAACTAATCAAGTACACTAAAACTGAAATGTGCAATGTTTGCGATTTTTCTTTTTTTACAAACAAGTGCAAAGGATTTTTTAGTGGTGCCATGTGTTCAAAATACATGTACAGTATGTCATCAAACACAATGTCACAAAATCAATAAACACGTCACTTTAATGTAACTCATTATAACCATGCAAATAGCTACATGTTCCATGTTTGAATACATTATAATCTTGTGTATAAAAAAGTGTTAAGCACTCAAATATTGTATGATGGGTTTACACTTGCAAAATCCATCAATTGGCAACATGTTGAAAGGTTCATAATCATGTTGTATTCAATAAAAATTGGCCATTCTTTTAGTTTTCAACAAAGTTCTTACCCACGTACCGGTATATTGTTTTCAGATACGTTACATTTGAATATACTGTTAAACAATGCAACACTATAAAGAGAAAAATATTATTGTTGCAAATTTGAAGAATAACAAGATTAATTTAGCCCTTTAAAATTCCTGTGGTGACAGGGTAAAGCTACCTTTAAGCACTGTCGTATAATTCTACAAAACATCGGGTGCATGTTATGCTTGTATATTCTAGCCATTTTTTACTTAGAGAGAAATGGAATCGATATTGTCAACTTGTTGATTTCCTCCTATTATAACCATGCCAGACTTCAACGAAACATACAACAAAAAAGAGATGCATTTTATGCATCAGACTTCAACAAAGTTCAATGACATGAAAAACATTCAAGTCAGGCAGTTCAATGAAACACATCCGAACACATCAAAGCACTTACTCTTGATCATTGCAAACATGCAACTGATGTGTAGGCTGTTACCATGCCAACCATTACACAGTTATTCTGTCAAGGTCCCAAATATCTTGATGTCACAGCACATTGCAAATTTTATTGAATTTGGCTTTAATAATTTAATGCAAACACTGACAGATTCTTGGACTATGTATTTTACCTTCCAATGATAAGCCTACATGTACATGTACATTTGAAAACACAAAAAGGAATGTCTACTGTTTATGTACATGTGTATGTACAGATCTATGTACAGTAGATGCAGGCCTGTGTACTCTAGGTGAAGTATAATTCTACATGTGAATATCAAGCTTAAATGTGTACGTACAGTACATAAATGTAGGACTACCGGTAGATGTTATTCTCCTAAATTTATTTCAAAATTTCTTTGATTACATCACATGTACGTACATGTACATGTACCTTTGTACCTCTGTGCATTTTATTCTTGAAACCCCTGTGCAACAATTGCATACACACAATAGGTCAAGACACTCTTCTTGATACAAAAAAAAGAACCAAAATGGAATAAATGTCTATGTCTACAACATATATTGTTTAATTTATAATGTACTTACAGTATAACATTTTTTTAAATTATGGACATGCAAATGTATGTTTATACATCGATGTACATGTAGAGGGCTAGAGCGACACACTCAAACTACACAGAGACTCACAATGATCTTATCCCCAGAAATTACAACTAATCATATACATTGTGTGCATGGCTCTGATCAAGGGCACTATAGTGTTACATATGAGGTGAATTTTAAAAGTCAATTAAGACTGTGGCTATTTCAAGGCGGACGAGAAACGGCTAACGAGAAGCAAGCACTGACCGCAGAATCAATATTATTAACAAAAGCAACGAGAAATAATGACAATAAAGGTAATAATATAATATATAAGGTCTTTGTTAATAAAATAATGTTTATAAAATAATATCGTCCGATGACAGAGAGCTAGAATAAGAATGATGAATAATGATAAACAAATAATTTTGAACGGAAAAAATGAAGAAAAACAATGAACAAGGAAAAAGAATGATAGAGCAATGGAAAAAGGGAATAATAAAAGTAATAATAAAAAACCTTATGATGGCAAGGAAGAAGAATCAGGATGATGAATAATTTTATTGTTTAGAATAAGAATAAGATCGTTATTCAACTTCAAGAAGCAATTATTATTATTTAAACAAAAACATTTAAAAATAAAATTGTTATTACATTTTCTATTAGATCTAGTCTAGACTTCTACTTTTTATTTGTTTATTATTTATATATTTTTTCTTTCAAGTTGGTATGTTCTGTCTTTTTGCGTCGGTTTTACCTGTATAATCTAGTCACAAGTCGCTATCATGAGCTGCCGAGAGCTAACTAGAGGGGGGATTGTACTTGAGCTTTTCCAGGCCACATAGCTATGGCCATCGGGAAATATCAATCGAAAGTCTTCAAAACTCATAAAAGCCTTCAGTTTTTGACGATCATAAATGCATGGTCCGCCATATTCTCTACTAGATAATTGAATACGTCATAGGTCCCAAAGTCAGGAATATCGTCAAACTTAAGGGAGGTATGTAACTAGTTCACTTAACGAAAATCCTGCCCGTTGTAATTTCCCCATATATACAGTCACGTCTACCGAGTGACACGGACCCCGTAGGTCATGGGCTATGGGCAGGCTAGTCCGCTACTGCGGACGCTAATTTAACGAGTCTTTTCTCGGGTGTATACCGTAGTCGAAACTCCTCTTTTTCTTAGAAAATATTGCAGCTGCCTGAAACTCAACTTGATGAATGGCAAGTTGGAAGACATTTCCGGCCAAAACAGAAATTCATATACATACACGCAGTTTTGATAGAAAGATATGAATGCAATTTAACAGCAAGAACCGACAGTCTAATACACAATGCACAGATTCAAAATGGTGATTTGACAAAGCTTGTCGGGCTTGGTTACAGTAACCGCCGAAACTGGCCTATTGTGTTTAAGTATCAAATGAGAGTCTGTGCCTGCAGACTATTAGATTGGACATGTGGACTAGACTCATTTCAAGAGTTCCACTAGTCTATAAACAACAGAATCTACAGGAACACATAATATCAAGATTAGGGAAACAGAACTGTAGAAATAACTGGTAGCTACAAACATGTACAAGGCACATGTACTCAACTTTCAGGTTCATTCCTACACTTTAATTTAAGGCTGTCTTGTACCAACTAAAATCAAAGACAAACAACAACAACAAATAAACAAACAGCAAACAAAAATGCAGTGCACAGTTAACATTTGCGTATTAAATGAACTGCACAAAGTAATATTTTTAGGCCGGTAAAAACATTACTGTGAAACAAAAATTGCCTGTACATACCTGTACACTCACTTAATAAAGATCTAGTGATCAACTGGGTAACATGAATATGCGAAGCGCTACAGTACACTTGTCTCATTCACTTTTTCCTCAGCAGTTAAATTAAAAGAAAAAGAGGAGGATGTGGAGGGGATTTGTTCATTAATTTCTTCTGTTTTGTGTGTTTTTTTTCCAAGCAGAACCAACTTATCATTTCCTTTATCTTTTTTTCTTATATTTAGTTGTTGATGTGTACCTGAGCTGATTCTTGAAGATGGCCAATTCCTGACCACTAAGACTCTATCAGAAACATTAACAAACACATCTCCTCGTCATCCTCCTCTTTTTCTTTTAATTGGGAAGTGATTAAAACCACTTTTCTGCTTTTTTTTAAAATTTGAATATACAGTGTACATGTATACTGTACATGAGCAACACATTTTGGGCAAACCCTCCTTGAAGATCTACAAAATCGTCATTCTGTAGAGCCACTTACTGACATGAAGCCTACAGTACATGCCCTAAAGAGTACTTAAAGGCATTTTTTCACAAGTAACATTACAGTACATAATAATAATAATAATATTAAATTTTTATATTGCGCTTAATACTATGTCTCTAAGCGCTTTACAAATATACTATTACCCCAAAGATAACATATTTCTCAAATGTGATGGAGCTTACAATAGAAGACTAGCAGAAAATTACCATTTTGCAGTATGGCACTAGATATTATGTTCCTGCATACCAAAGGATATTACATGTACATGTAGTTCTTTCAAAGTCGGGAATGTAAGTTCTATTCTTTCACATTTATATTGACTTTTGTCAGAGGTAAAGAAACTTTGTGTACATTGCATCTGCTGACGTATTACGCCAAGTACAGGTATTGTAAAGTACTGATCCTCATCAATCTCTTTCATCATTCCTTAATTCTTTATGCTATTCAAGTCAGTGTTGAACATATGTGAAGGTATTTCATCATTTCATACATGAGTGAGTATTACCAAGGTCACTAAATGTTATACAATCGTACCAGGTACGCAGCTTTTATACATCACATTAATATTATAATAGAGGCCTATAATAATTTTGTCTTCTCCAAATTCGTTCAACATCCATGACCTCGACAAATTACTGAGATTTAAATTGAACTGTATTCACTTTGCATGGAAAAAATATTCGAAAGTTGTTATTATTTTGTTTTTTCCTTTTCCAATGAGGATCTTACCTTCCATGAATGACTGTACCGCTTTATCCACATTTCCCTCATGGCATTGAAGAACCAGTGCAATATCATCTCTACTACGGGTAGGAACAAACTCACGGACTTTGGCAATCTGGGTGAGATTGGAGATATAGTAAAAAATTATATAACAATAAAAAAAAAACATTCACACCATGCACATCTGATTTTAATGACGTTCTCACTGAACTTCAACAAACAATCTAAATTGGAATGATATGTTTGAGTACATGGATACAAAACATACTGTTGAAATCTTAGATAGATGGGGCCATTTAGAGGAAGAAGCAATGTAACTGTGATTTGTATCTTTGCATGCCACTCACGACACTCAAAATGACCATTCAAAGTCTCAATACAGTTGAGACAATTGCTCCAGGCTTTATTTCATCAAAGAGATGGGGTTGGGGTTTCAATTCGGTTTTGGGATAGGTATAAAGGTTTGGCTTAGGTTTAGGGTTCAGTGTACATGTAGTATTTGGTCCATGACTGAAATTAGGAATTAAGTTCTGTAGTATACTGACAGAAGAACAATTGTCACTGGAGCAAGTCTTTTTACAACCTTTGCAAAGGAGGAGTTCTGACATACATTTGTAGGATTAGGAATAACGGTATAACAAGTTTCACAAACATGTGCATGTACATGTAGGAGCGGAACAGGAAGACTTGTTTCATAGGATGTGATCTACTTCCCATCCTACTTCTTGCATATCTAGGCAAAAATGTTAGTGGCTGGGTCACGAGGTCAAACCATGGTTACAAGTTCATCCCTTCTCTCTCCCTCCCTCACTCTCTCCTTCTCTATTTCTCTTTTACTCTCTGTCTGTCTGTCTGTCTCACTCTCTCTCTCTCTCTCTGTTCTCTGTTTGATGTTTTCTCTCTCTCTCTCTCTCTCTCTCTGATTCTCTCTCTCCCTCTGTCTCTGTCTGTTAATCTCTCTCTCCTTCTCTCTGTTACACTCCCCACCCTCCTTCCTCTCTTCCTTTTCTCTCTTTCATTTGCTCCAATTACAGATTTTTCATTCACTTGTTGAACATGGTTGTCAACACTCAACAAACATTTCACTAAAACTACATGTAATTGAACTCTTCATGCATTGCATGAACAGTTTGCTTAAAATACATAAGATTTGGGTGAATCCATAGCAATTGTTATAAATGATTTCCTATAAGTGTTTGTTTTTTAGGGGGATGGGGGGCACACTGATGGCTTCAAGGCAGACTCATTTCCGTAAGCTTACGACCTGTATTTCACCCAAATTCAATCATTAAAATTAATCTCTGGTGATTGAAATGTTCTGCTACATGTATGCAGCAATTTGACGAAAGTAATAGAGGTGTGTTAATTCTTTCTGATACAAAATGACTATCAAAAAATCATATTCAGAAGCTACAATTGTAAACATGTAGTAGAAAATAATGGCACAAATATACCTGTTCCTTGAAAGCTTCTTGTGCGTGTCTTGGTTGGTCAGTCATTACTGCTTTTGTCCTTTCATCAATGAGTAAAATTCCAGAGTCTTTACCGTCACCTGTACACAAGAGACATAGAAATCAAATTGTTAAAAAAATGTCACAAACCTCCTAGAGAAAATAACAAAATTAAAACTTTCAAAGGGAGGAGGGACGTAAACATGTTTATATCAAGTTTTACACTACACATCACTCAAAATGTTTCAATGTGCATTTACAGAGTTCATCTCAACATCACATCCTTTTGAGAATGTAAGCAGTGAATCGGTAAGCAGTGAACTCCACTAAAAGTATAAGGAGTTCAGTAAACTGTATGCCTGTGCACAGGCGCGTACGCAGGATTTTTTCAAGGGGGGGGGGGGGGGGGGGGGAGGGGTTTAACATTTATAAATCGGGCCGAAAATTTCGTAACGACTCAGCCCACCGCTGAATAAGCGGGGGGGGGGGGGGGGGGGGTAAGAGGACACTTTTTTTTTTTTTTTTTGGTCACAAAAAAAATCGCTACGACTCAGCTGACCGCTGAATAAGGTTTTTTTTTTTTTTTGACCTCGAAATTTGAAAATTTGACATTTTGCTCCGTTGGGGGGGGGGGGGGGGGGTAGGGTCACCTGTTTTTGGTCAGTCATGGGGATAATTTTTTTTTTTTTTTTTTTTTTAAATAATTAAACAAAACAAAAAATCCAAAAGGGGGGGGGGGGGGTTTTAGGGGGGTTTATACACATAAAAATACCAAAGGGGGGGGGGGGGGGTTTACCCCCCCAACCCCCCCCCCCCCCCCCCCCCCCCCTGCGTACGCGCCTGCCTGTGCATACACTACATGTACCTGTCTCTCTCTCTCTATTTCAAAAGTGGCTTTGGCTCCAACAGCAAAAGAGAGATGCTCAATAGTCTTGATCAACATCCAAAATCAATATGGTTATATATAGGCATATTTCTATACAGAAGTTTTAGATCAAAAAATTAAAAATACTCCAAATTTCAATGGTTTCAGTGTATTTTCACATAATTCAGCGCACTAAAAAAAGGTCTGATGACATGTAGGCCAACTAAACATGAACAGTACGTGCATCCTCCTCCTGCAACCTGGCAATGCCGACATACAAGACAGGGCTTGCTAGCTAGCTGCACTGTGAGAACGAAAACTGCTGCAGTCACCTGGTTTTGATAGACTCTACTAAACTCAGGGACTCGATCGAAGCAACAGCTGGTTGTTTTGACGTAAATCAGTGCAGGTCTGTAGAGTGTTCGTTCATGTTATGAAAAGCAAATATTAGCTGTGGGTAAGCAATACTGTAGGGCATGATTGATGCACAAACAAATGCAATGGATGATTATTAAAGATATCTTCAGCATGAAAATGAATAAGACAATAATCCCATGCCCCATTTAGCCTACATACATGTACATGTACATTTTGTGCAAGTGAATACAGCACTTACACAAGGCTGTGTTTTTTTAATTGTTTTAAAGTTGTTGTTTATTAATCAGAAACATGCTTTCACCATGGTAATTTTCTCAAAGTTGTTTACAGTAACACCAGTGGCCACTGTGGCATAATAGGAATAATTGTTCCTGGTGCAAACAATTAAAGTGCGATAATTTTGTTAATATCCATAGGAGAGATATTTCAATAAGCAACTGTGGAATCATGTACTGTACATTCCACAATAAATGCAAAACCATTTAATTGAAGCAAGAAAACACATAAACAATAAAAACGTTTTTAAATGTGCCAACCCTGTGCTTACATACATGTACATGTATGTACATTACATTGTACATGTATTTACTTGTTGCTATCAATTTCCTGGTAATTTTCACTTACCAACAGGATATTCATTTCTAGAAGTTTAAAAATAGTTCATGGCATGCACTGTAGTCCTTCATGTTCACATTATTCAAAATAAAGGATGAGAATATTTTGACTCATATCCAATTGTGATTTAAATGTAATATGAAAGTTTGTTCACACCACAAAAAGTCTGTTTATCAACTTTCATGTTTTTTCTATTTTAGCTTATTCAACCTTGCACTGCTCATATAACAGCTTTACAGCCAGGTTGCACAACCCAAACTTATGTCATTACAAATCAATGCTCCCGCAGGTAAGTCTAACATATAACCCAAACAAGTGGGGGCAGAATGCCTGGCTCACCTTGGGGATGCTCTGCCCTTTCAAACAATGCTACACTGCTTCAGCAACTTTCAATAGGCAAAATGCAAGTAAAGATGATAGATGAACAAGTACAAGTACATTTACCAGTAATTGTGCATAACAGGAATGGCATATATGATGAAGATAAATAGCGTTCAGATGAAAACTCATATCGCCGAATGGGCTCCAGCCAATTCTTTCAAAGTTGAGAAGATTTAAAAATGAATACTGAGGGCATCAAGAGATGCAGCATCATAAACTTTGGCCTGACCTCTTTGACAATCAAGGCATTGTTTCAGGAAGCCGTCAGAAGTCAAGTTCACCAACATCCCAACGAGTGTTGACTTTAACACACATTACAATGGGTTGTCGGCAAACTTGTACAATTACATACAGTATTAATATTATATAATATATAATATAACAAATACAGCCTTACCTACTTGAGAGTCAAGTAGCTGCCAGCTTCTGCAAGGCTAAAAAAACACAATAAGAACATAATCAGCAACCTTTGATTCAGATAACAAAGGGTGATTTTATGGTAATCAACAAACAGTGCACACATAAATCTCAGAACATGCTTAAAATTATAAGGTGGTACATGTTCCCAATCTTATATTTAGACCCTGTTTTAAAGGGGTCAAATTACCATTAAATAGTTTAATTGACCTGTTTGCTTGGGTTCCATAACAGCTTCAATGCAAGTTTGATAAAGCCTCGGTCACAAATGCCATTTCGAACTGCCACGAACGCCGTACGATCGATTTTCAGACAATGGACATTTGGGAAGACAATGGAAAAACAGGGAGATTCGTACGAAATTATCGTTCGTACAAACATTTGTGACCGTAGCATAACAAATAAATGCACTGAACCATGAAATGGAAAATTATCTGTGCTGGACACTATGATGTAAATACATTCTTAATTGAATGGGGAGCACTGTAGATTTGAAATTTACATCACCTTACATGAATTATTAAGCAGTAAACCCTGAGTTTACGACCCTGCAATCATTTCCCCATTTCAGTTCCATCATGTACACGTACTGTACATGTATGCTCCATCATCTTTTTTGATTAAAAAATCTATAAACCTCACAATTTGAAGATGTCTAATAACAATACACTTGTACATGTACATGTACAAATTACTTGGGGACAGGTGATCTGTCCACTTAAACGAGACAGAGTGGACATAATTTATTTGAATAACTATAAACTTCAAACATGCAGTAGTCTGGCGTGTGAATTATCACCATTTTTTGAGAGGACAAATATCTTTAAAATAATAGTCAATGACTGAAGACTACATTAATAATACTATGAATACCAAGGGAGTTCAAAGTGCCTTCCCAGTTCTTTTGACAGATGCGACAAGCTTAAGGAGGAAGCAAACAGAATACATGACCTGTATGGCCTTGATAATAAGATCAAAGTCATCTTTCAAAGAGCTATCTAAATACAATAGGAAAATTTCAAAACTAAAGAAGGTTCTGGTACGTGTACATGTACAGTGTACATATTATATGCATTGGCAAGTCCAGCATTCAAAAATTACAACAACAACAAAGCATTTTCTTGCTGTTCATCAAAAACAGTGTTTAGTTTACAAATATAGATTCCAATCATGAAAGTTTTCAACACTAATAACATTGTATCCTAATAGAAGTTGTGAAAAACTATTTAGTACATGTACATGAAGAGAACATCTACAATACTTGTACACGTACTTTGCGTACATGACATCAACTTTAATAGCCCTGTTCTTGATCACAGCTAGTGCTTGAAGTATTTCTGACAAACAACTGGGAAATACCACATTTTAAAGTTCAATGTTCAATTCTGCATGGTATTACAAACACATTGTTGTATGAGTGACAAATTTAGTGATTTTCCAGAGTGAAATTTACTATTAAAAAATAAAAAAAAACTTTTTCTAAAAAAGTACTTCTTACCTACATGTACATTTGTATATTTTATTCTCTCCAACTTTGCTCAATGTTAGCGCAACAACACTTGCTATCAAACTGACTTTGTGGCGATCTAGTTTCTAGTTTCTACATCCAAGGAGTGGCCAGGATGGGAGTACATGTAGGCCCCTACACTCAATACAGGAGACCTTTTAATCTTCTATTAGTCACTGTCTGTCTAGGTAGCCTACCCGTAAGATTGTTAATTGTTTGTTTATTGACAGAATAGGAAAGGATTCTACAGGTAGTAAATATGGGCATTGTGTGAATAGCTTGACTCCACCTATAAAACCTTCAATTGTAAACAACCAGAATATTGAACAAGCCTCTCCAAATTTAACATGACATCTAAAGAACTAGCAACAGGCATATTTTAGTAAAATAACAATGCAAAACACAACATACCGGTACACGTAAACAATTTATTAGAACAATATTTTTGTGGTGTACGCTGTATAAGAACACTGTATGAAAGAACAGAAAAGTGAACAGATACATAAATCATCATCCCCACAATTAAAAAATGCATCTATATAATCATAACATCCGCCATCTACATACATGTACGCACAGGTATCAATGGGAAAGGCACTGAACCAAGGACAGTGCGTTGCACCGGTTATCACCGTTGTACAACGATCAACATGCATTCTCTCTATTGTTACCTTAACAATAATAGGTGGGGTGTGCTATGCTATGCACACAAAACACAAAACAAAAAAGGGCTACTTCATCCCAAATAATCTTCACTTGGCAGATGACACACCGCACTTGGGCTGTCCCTTCTTGGGTAGATGCAGGTCGATTTGCTATGAAATTCTATTACCGGTAGCTCAAATTACCAATTCTCTTTCTTATTCAAATCTTTTATATAACAAAAGTGGACACAAGGTACTAGGAACGATTCTTTCCATCCATGTTGGCCTACAACCTATTTGAATTTTTTTTTTTCTTCTTCTTTTTTTTGAGAATCCTACATCAAGTTGTATTAACACTTCTAGACTCTATTTCAACTTCTTTTTTTTCTTTTTTTTCTTCTTTTTTTTTAAATGATAAATACATTGCCTGGTGTTCTTCTATGGTAATTTAGTATACAAATCTGTCAGGGGCTATAGATCTTCGTGAAGAGCGGCGAGGGGAGAAAGTGTCTTTCTGGCTAGTCTGGGTACCAGTAGTACAAGTATTAGAAAAAGAGACATTATTACGAACTTTCTTAGATTGTTCCTTTACCCATTGTGGAATGTCATTACTTTTAAACGGTTTAAGACGGTCGTGATGGAGGACTTTGACTTTTCCCTGTTGTTGCGCTTTAATCTCAAACACTAAGTCACTCATTTTTCTGGTTACCACACATGGACCAACCCAGAAAGCAGACTTCAGTTTTGGGGAAAGTCCCTTCTTTCTAGTTGTGTCTAAATAGTAGACTAAATCCCCTGGTCTGTAGGTGTTTACTGATAGTCTCGCATCATAATCTCTCTTCTGTCTCTGAGTTTGTGAGGCAAGATGCTCACGAGTTAAGTTGTATGCTTCCGTCATCGTTGAGACGATGTTGGCGGCGTATTCATGATAGTCCCGGTCGTTGATGTCGGGCTTGTCTACACCAAGTGTTATTTCAATTGGGGTTCTAACCTCACGCCCCAACATGAGAAAATTTGGTGAAAATCCAGTAGTCTCATGAATCGTGCTTCGATAGGCTGATGTCAAGAGCGACAAATTTAAGTCCCAGTTCTCCTGCTTTTTGTCAACATAAGCAGACATCATATTAACAAGTGTTTGATTAAATCGTTCAATCATACCGTTAGATGACGGGTGGTATGGTGTAGTCCTTGTTTTCGTTATTTCCAGTAGCTGGCACACGTGCTGGAAAAGTTGGGACTCGAATGTCTTGCCTTGGTCTGAATGTATTTCCAACGGTATGCCCCATCTAGCGATAAATTCATTCACCACGATATT
This sequence comes from Strongylocentrotus droebachiensis, assembly GCA_035222895.1. NCBI lineage: Eukaryota > Metazoa > Echinodermata > Echinoidea > Camarodonta > Strongylocentrotidae > Strongylocentrotus > Strongylocentrotus droebachiensis. The sequence goes on along the minus strand of JAVYIG010011618.1, from coordinate 35,577 downwards.
GGCGACAGTACGAGCTGTTTGATCAGGAATCCCATAGGCCTCGATCCATTTGGTAAATACATCTCCCACTACCAAAACATAACGGTTACCTTGGTTACTGATGGGAAATGGACCCATGATATCGAGAGCGACACGATCCATAGGGAATCCAGAGTTATATTTACCAAGAGGGCCCTTTGGTTTCGATGTCGGACGCTTGCGGGCACCACATGTTACACAATTACCAATATAAAGTTTTACAGATTCTCTCATGTTTAACCAGTAAAATCGTTGCTGGATTCTACTGAAAGTCTTCTTTACTCCGAGATGCCCTGATAGCACAGACTTGTGATTAGACTCCAAGATCTGATCACGCAGTGTGAAGGGGACGACGAGTTGTCTAGTAGTAGTTAATTTATGATTAGTGACATGCCGTTTGTATAGAACACCGTCAATCAATTCAAGCTGAGTCCATAAGAGCCATAAATTCCTGACGATTGGGCTTTTGTCATGAACTAAGGCTCGATTAGGTCTTTCAGGAGACTCCGAAATCCATTTGTAGATTATGCCGACGTCGGGGTCGTCACGTTGCATTGTCAACAAAGTTTCTCGGTCAAAATTATCACGCAGGACTTCCCGCTGCCCAGAGTTCCCTCCAGCGATGGCACCTGTGTCCGAGGCGCAGGGCAGGTTATCACTCGCTCTGACATCACCGATGAATGTTTAGTTCTTGACTTCAATCTCGATGTCGACGCATTTCTCACTACTGAAACTCTAAATGGGGATGGCCAATTCCCTCTCTTCATTACATCAAATCCATCTCTCACATAACGTAATCCTCTAAGCTCTAAAACAACAATATATAAGATAAAATCCAAAACAATCCTCGGAAGTCCACAAAACATCTTAACAACGAATACGACTATGACTAGTATCATGGTGACGATATTAGAGAGTCGACTTGAATGGCTTGAGTCCTCTGGTTTCAATGGCGGCGTCTGGTCGCTGTAGTCACTTACTGATTTCAAGCGTGTTTGCTGCACTCTCATATTGGTAACGGGAACGACATCGTCGTCCTCGTCGAAGAACTGTGACCAGGCCTTGTGCCGCTTCACACATGTTGTACATCCACCGCATGGCAATTGTTCAATGATAGTTTCTTTGTCATAACAGTCACATGATTCTGGGTCACATGGTATTCGAGACATTGCGTCTGCATTACCATGATTCCTGCCAGCACGATGTTCGATGTCGAAGTCGAACTGGCTGAGAATCTCAATCCACCGGGCAAGCTGGTCTGTAGGTTCGCGAAATGACATAATCCATCTAAGGGAAGAATGATCTGTGAGCACAAGAAATTTCCTCCCAAGTAGGTAATGTCGAAAATGGCGAACAAACGAGACGATTGCCAGCAATTCCCGTCGTGTAGTGCAATATCGGCGTTGAGTTTTGGTCAATGTCCGGCTAGCAAAAACGACTGGTCTCTCAACTTCTCGTTGGGTGACGTCATCCCACTGGATTTGAGATAAGACCGCGCCTATTCCCGAAGAAGATGCGTCGGCATCAAGAATAAACATGCCGTGGTCATCGGGGTAGGCCATGACGTTGTCGCTAACCAGTACGTTTTTCAATTGTTCCAAGGCTGATTTACAGTCGTCATTCCACTCAAATTTACTAGATTTTTCAAGTAGCCTGTTCAAAGGAGCCGCAATTGTCGAAAATCCACGGATGAACCGGCGATAGTAGGAGCACAAACCAAGGAAAGAACGGACATCGCTTATCGATGTCGGTGTCGGCCAGTTCCGCACTTGTTCAACTTTTCCCGGGTCAGGCCTGATGCCAGCCGCGCTGACGACATGTCCAAGGTAAGATACTTTAGTTTGGAAGAGATGACACTTACTTGGCTTTAGCTTAAGTCCTGCTTGGCGCCCGAGAACCTCGTCGAGACGGTTGATGTGCTCCCCAATAGTCGAGCTCATAACAATGATGTCGTCAAGATATAAAATCAAGGTTCGCCACTGAAGGCCTTTCATGATGAGTTCCATTGCACGCTCGAATGTGCCAGGAGCATTGCATAGTCCAAATGGCATCGTGACATATTCGTAGTGTCCAGTCCGTGTACTAAATGCTGTTTTGTGACGGTCCTCCTCTTTAATGTCTATCTGCCAGTAACCTGACTGTAAGTCTAAAGTTGAGAAGATTTGTGCACCTCCTAAGCAATCTAGGCAGTCTTCTATGCGAGGTAGTGGATAGGCATCCTTTCTTGTGACGTCATTTAGTTTTCGGTAGTCAACGCAGGGCCGGGTCGTGCCGTCACGCTTCTTGACATACACAAGCGGGCTCGACCAAGCACTCGTTGATTCCCGAATGATGCCCATTTGCAGTTGTGTCTCAATTATTTTCTCCTCCTCATCTATGAATGCTCGAGGTGGGCGACGAGGTCGCTGCTTGATTGGAGCTGCATCTCCAGTGTCAATGCTGTGCTGAACAATGGAGGTTCGTCCAATATCAGTAGAAGAAGATGCAATTGTAGATGAATGTTTATCCAGCAAGGCAAATAACTGATCCTGTGTATGCGGGTCTAATCCTTCACATGATTTCTGATATAATGTCTGTAAGTCATCTGGCCAGCTCTTTTGCGAAACCTCTTTATTCGAATCGGCCTTTACTGTGCGAATGCTGGGGTTTGAACTCTTGATTACATCATTATTACACATATTACATACATCACTGATTAATTCCATTGAACCTATTCGCATTCCAGCATAAAGATTAATTTCTTCACTTGATGTGTTAACGACTCGCACTGATATGTCAATATCATTCCGAGTTACATCGATGAGACATCCCGCGACATGAACATTCTTTATATTCCACTCATGAGCGGTTTGCTCAATAATAGCACATGCTTGGGAATCAATATCACAATTGTCTATCTTCCCTGGTACAATGAACTCAGATCTGGGCGGCACCACAACATCATATTTCACATAAACTGCACTTCTAATAGAATTACAGTCCTGAAGTTCGATTGGAATCAAAATATTATCAATATGAAGCCCACGTCTGGCCTCGAGGGTACAATTAAGATGGTGCATAAAATCAAAGCCAAGCAGACCTTCATCACTTATATCTGCAATGTATGCATTCCATTCAAAATCTTTAGAACCAACATTCACAGTTGCTCCAATAATTCCATGTACATTGAGAATTCCTTTATCCGCTGACTGGAGCTGAACATGATCCGACAAGGGGATTAATTTTGGGCGAGTTTCGGTGGGCATTTGTTCATACAGTTTTATCGACATAACTGTCACTGCTGCCCCAGAATCGACCAAAAGTTTGCACGAGGCCCCATTCACATTACCTGCAATATACGCTGTTAGTCCGTTCGATTCATCAATGCGAATTATTCTAGGGCCCGATTTAACTCCATGGCCGGCCTCGACCTGGTCGATGAGGTCGGCCCTGTTTAGTTTCCCGAAGTATTGTCCCTGGCTGGTTCTGCTGCCTGTTGTTTCGGTGGTTGCGGCTGGAATGGTACGTGTTGCTGCCACTGCCGGGGTGGCGGGAATTGTTGCTGCGGCAGCTGCGGCTGAAAAGGAAGAGGTTGCTGCCATTGTGGAGGTTGTGGCGGTTGTTGTGGCACCCAGTTCGGTCGACTGCTAAAATACTGGGGTGCAGGAATTTGGCCACCATTTTGGGGTGGTACACGACAGTTACGGGCAAGATGACCAAGCTTCTGACAATTATAGCAACGAGGTGGTGGTCGATCACGAGGTTGCTGCTCTCTCGGCTGTCTCGCTGGTCGTTCTGGATCATCTCGTGGCGGCTGCAGAAAAAGTTTAGTTAGTTGTTCAATTCGCTCATCAATGGAGATGATGCGGCGCCTTAACTCAATATACTTTTCATTGTTCACCGCGTCCTCTGACGTCGCTGACACCGATCGGATTTGTCGAGCTCCTCTGCCGGATTCCTCTTGGAGATGGTGAAATCGCTCAGCAATCTCCCGAGCTTCTTGGAGAGTCGATGGCTCTCGCATCCCTATAGCCATAGCCATAGAGCTATCACCAAGCCCTCGAAGAAAATGGCGGGTCCCGATCATTTCTCTTGTTGCAGCATCCGCCGTCGGGTAGCCAAATGTCGTGAGGCGGCGAATATCTGCAGCATAGTCAGCAATTGATTCCTTCTGACCAAGACGGCGTAATTCTAGCTGCGACACAAACGTAGAAGGCGTCTTCCTTGCAGCAAAACGATGCTCGAGCGCAGATATCAAATTCACGAAGTCAGCGATGTCGTCGGGGGCGAGCTGCTGGAAGACAAAATCGGCTGCATCACCTCGGAGACAGGTGAGAAGACGAACACGCTGCTCTGACTCCTCCCAGCCACAAGTAGCTGCGAGGTTTCTGAAAGACGATATAAAACTCTCCCATGATCGTCCTGTACCATTATACGGCTCTTGGGGTGGTAATTGGACTTTCACTCCAGTGTGAATGGACACCTCATTTCCATCTCTCTATATCCATTCTGTATTTTCACTGGCATCATTGTCATTGTCGATATCATTCGGCTTGCCGATTTGTTTCTTGGCGATGCTGAGTTCTGCCTTTAACTCCCTGATCTCTCTCTCAAGATCGGCTTTTCGTTTCCTCGGAGACATTGTTTCGTATTTAAGCACGTGTTAAAGTCTGAATCCCACTTCTGACACCAGTGTAACGGCGACTTATATTGTTCGACAATAGGAAGTAAAAGTCCCAAAATATATTAGCCCCGTTATATGTTGAAGTTAAGTTGTTAGGGGTGGCCGAGATTCAGGGAGAATAAACACTCGAGAGGCAGAAATTACAGTTGAGGAGTTTATTAAAGCAAACCCAAACACATTTACAAGGATGGATAAAAGAGAATGTCTTGCGAATCAGAGAGGCAAAATAATGCAGCAGGCATTAGAACAGGCTAAAAAGATAGACTAACATGACTGGAGACCATTTCTGAACAGGTTGGCTCTCAATCCCATTCGTAGAGTACTCTCGCTTCAAACACTGTGATGACAGGCTTGTCACACTAACTGACACATTAAACTCTCGACAGCTCACTAGTTTCACTCTTCACTGACAGATTCTTCGCTCCTAACTGCCTAAGATACGAAAGCAGTCTGTCTTATATACCCTTCGAGAGAGATGGAGAAAGACCAGTCATGTAGGTCACAAGTATCGCGCTGCGGAGTATTTAGGAGAAGGGCGTCATTGAGCACATAAATAGAGAGCTCAAAGTCATATTGAGAGAGAGGATACAAGGACAGGAGAAAGTCAAGACAAGAAGCAAGCTGAAAGGGCTGAAGGACAGTGCAAGGTTGAAATGAGAGTTTCGGGCAAACAAGAGCGAAGGGGAAAGAGCGAGAGCTCTGAAAGTCAGGCAAAGTCAAAGTGAGAAGGGACAGAGTGAAAGTTCTGAAAGTGAATGCAAGGTCAAAAGTGAGGAGAGAATAGAACTCCGCTGTATGCAAAGCAATTGGGATCGAGCTGGCTGGATTTGTAATAGCGTAATTATAGCAAGACATCCTTAACATAGACTAGTACAATAATCATGGATAGTTGTAAAGTAGACTAAAACATGGAATAAAATATATACATAATATTACATCAAATATCTTAATCAAACTGCGTGACAATATGTCCCAGGAATGGCACCTCTTTGACATATAACCTGGACTTCTCACTGTTGAGGATCATTCCAAGATCCTGGCATCGTTGGAGCAGTTGGTGGAGTCGATGATCGTGCTCGTTGACATCATCACCCCATACGATGATGTCCTCAGCCACACATCGTACACCTTGCAATCCATCCAGTGCCTGGTGAAGCCGTTTTTGAAAGATTTCACTCGAGTCCAAATAGTAGCCTTTTCCACCTGTACATGTACCTGCCCCAAGGAGTAGCGAAAGTAGTAAGTGAGCTAGACTCTTCGTCAAGAGGGCAGTGAAGATACCTATCTTTCAGATCACAGATGGAGAATGTTGTTGCCTTTGTTAAGCAGGGCTGGAATGTCATCAGGCACTGGAAGTGTGTAGCGCTCCCTCTTCAGTGCTTCATTGAGTGGTCTAGAATCAATTCAGATTCTGACTTTTGCAGATTTCTTTTGGGCAATTGCGAAACAACTACGTGTGCTGTTGCAATGAATTTAGTATGTGTGTGAAGAGGAGCTCTTCCGTGTTTACTCCATTGCAGCGAATTTGCAAATGACGCACTAGCTCGCCGATATACTAAGAGGTATTTATACGATACCCTAATTGCCATGCGGTAGCGCTCGTCCAGTATTCGGTCAACGCATTAACATTCAGCGCTTTGTCGCGCAATTGTATGAAAAAAGTGTGCAAATACGCTTTGCTCCTTGGCAACGGAGATACGTACCCGCACAATCGTGTGACCGAATTCTGGGCAGAAAAATGCTCCGTCTTCTTGCAGAAATATTTTTCTTATCATCATTTAATTTAAGCGACTATAAAATCCTGTTAGAGGAATAATTTTCTTTTCTTTTGATGCGTAGATTGCCAAATAAAAGAGGTAAGAATTCAAAATATTAGCGATTTCCCCTTAAAAAGTGACCGAATACCGGGCGCGCTACACTATTACTACTAGTAGTAGATCTAGTCTAGTTGACTTTATATTCACTTTACCAACACAAACTTACATGTGTGGGGCAGACTCCAATCTTGTCCAGAGTTGCACAAATTCAGAGGCAATATTCACTGTAAAGAGTCATTTTAGAAGCATAGTAGTGTGCCATCCTCATTACCGTAAGGTCACGGAAAGCACCGCTGCCATCATGTAACATTATGCTTATGTGTTCATTAAAGCGATATTCTAGACTCGAACAGAAGAGGAAAGTAATTTTATTGAAAAGGCATGTTTGCGCCCTCTAGCTGAATATACATTATAGTCTAAATCACATATAGAGGATACTTTTTTTTTTTTTTTGTAGCATTGTTTTATTGTATTCATTCAGTACAAAATATATTTTAAAAAAATTAAAAAAAACAGCTTCATTGATTTACATAACATATCAAAATATAAAGAAAATTGTAGGCTTACATCTCTCAAAAAATACATAAGATAGTTTAATTTACACAGTACATAATGTTTTCAAATTACTGAACGAATATTATAAATCAAAGATTTACGCACAGATATAGTACACGCTCACATACTCAGACCCACATACAAACTTACATATCCCCCTCCCCCTTCATTCCAAAGCTCAACAAATCCCCCGTCCCTTCCCGAGCATTCACATCTACACATTTGTTGGAAATCCTGTCTCTGCTAATTCCTTTTCCTTAAAGGTAAATAATACAAAGTTTTGGTATGGGGTCGTGAATTTGGTTCAATTAATGAACATATTGGAAGCATATGCGATCCTACAATATTCACTGATCGTTGTCGCGGTCGAAATCGACTCTAAAGTTATGAAATTGTAAATAATAAACACTTTATGCTGTATAGCTCCCTCTCAAGGTCAAGATATTAATCAAGCTGTAAAACAATGTTTTTTGACTAAAATCGGCCGATTAGATATTCCCGTTCGGAAATGATATACCACAACTACATATTCTGAGATTTTCATGGTCGCAGCTACCATTGTACGGCCGTAGGAGCGATTTGAAATTTATCAAAATTTACCGGGAGCACCGGTAAATCTTTATATTCAATTTTTCTCGAAAGCAAAAGTGTTTTAGGGGCTAACATTTCTAGTGCTTTTAATACATCCACAGGGGCATCCAAATATATCAAAATGTTAAAGAATCACTATCAACCCATTTTTCAAAATTTCCCAAAACTTTGTTATACCTTTAAGACCAATTTTTTTTTTTTTTTTAATGTCCGAGTCTGAGATAGAATTATTTGCCTCGCCGTCCTTATAACTGTGGAAGTTGTCCCATGTCACCTGAAGTGAAGTGTTAAAGTGCCCCTCTCCCCCGCTAATTCCTTTTAATTGCCTATTTTCTATAATTCTTTTTTAATTTCTTGAGGAATTGGGGTCTATTTTTAGTTGAACTAGCTATATTTAAAAATCATATGTTTTGTTAAAAGAATAATGTGATTTAACAGTTGTTTTTCTCCCGCATTGGATCTTTTTATCCAGATATGAATTTCTTGCCAGTGTAGATTTGTTAACGCTGATCAGGGAGGTGGAAATACAAAGGCCACTGCAATATGTTAATGCTGCTTCGATCTTTAGCACTTACGTTTACGATCGAAGTAGGCCTACTTTAACGGCGACTGTATGCTTTCAGTACAAAAGAGGCGTATAGGCACTGGTTTTTTTTAACTTATACCAAATGTGTCCACAAATGGGTCCAAAATGAAATTATGTTTACTCACTTCAAACTTGTATTTTTAGGATCAGGACTAATCATATTTTTGAGAAATGCAAATTCTGGACCTTAATCTATCTCCTTATTTATTCACCAGATATGAATACTTTGAGTTTTTACAATTTTATTGTGAACTATAGCATATCTAATAACTGTGATATAAAACTCATTTGCTATTAACTACACCTTTAAATATGTTGGGTCTTTAAGAATATGTTTCAGAGATTATTCATGCAAATTGTTGAGTTTCTATCTTGAAAAATACAGATTTTGTATCCCTTGAAAGTGAAAAATAGCTCTAAATTAGGGTTTTGACAATAACAAGTTTTTATTTCAATAGGTAAAATGCTTTTTTCTTAGGTCAAACTTATTTTATTATAACAACTGATGATATAAGGTAAATACATGCAAAAAAATTGGGAACCAGTGCATTGCCTAATAATTTTCATATGGCACACCACTGATGTTTCGGACGTTACACACTGTTAACATTATAACTTTATTCAAGTTAATTGCTTTTCTTTAGGTATTATTGACCTCAGTTACATTAATTGTTTGCAGAAAAATACTTCTGTAACATTTATGAAAAAAAATTGTGCAGTTTTAATTAGTTTAGCACATACATGTATACCAAGTTTGTCTTCATCGACCACTCAATTTATGTAAGGTATATTATTCATTTCAAGAACGTGTACCGGTAGTTAAAAATGCTTATGTGATCTAACAGAGTGAAATATGAAGCTAATAGCAATTGTAGTCATCAAAACTTCTTAGAAAATTCACTTAGAAACATACTCTTTATTGCATGTTATGAACAACAGTGTGAAATGTATACTATGGTTTGTTTCGGATGTTACACGATGTTAAAATTTCAATGAGATCATCAATTTCTACAAACTCTACAATATAGATGTTTAAACAGCTTGCTAATGTTCTTTGCCTTCAACTATATAGTGTGTCATTCAATAATATCACTAACACATACATGTATGTAAGCACTGAAACATTGACAAATCTTTAAAAAAATAAAACTATAAAAAAGTACCCCCAGTCATGTAAGTACGGTAATAAGAAATAAGTGAATCCTAATGTATGTACATCTCGAGAATGAGACATTTTGATGTATTTTAAAATTGTGTATGTTTTAGGTTATAATACTACTGTAGTAACAATCATCCTTTACCACTATTTGTATTAGGAGGCTGTTTCAAACGACAATATGTTTTAATGCTCTTAAATAAGTATTTATTTATTTATTTATTTAATTGATGACCAATTGATAAATGGATGGATTGATTGGTTGGTCGGTTGGTTGGTTGATAGATCTTAACTCTTGCTGTGCCTATATTACAGGTGACAAACAATATACAGTGTAGGTTAAACATGTACCGTATTTGCCGGCGATAAGGCCGCAGCGCCGCACCCCCAACTTTGACATTTCGTAGAGGAAAAAAAAAACAAAAAACGGACAGCCCATTTATATTTCACACTAGTGTAGGGTTGCGGTTCTAACAGATAATTCCTAGCACTCTTAATACAGAGGCAGCCCAGCAGACATGTTGTAGGATTGATAACTACTAGCTAACTGACCAGGTTTTAATGTGTAAAAGCATTACAGCATTCTATGTAGCATTCCACATACATTCCATGCAAAGTAGAATAAATCAATAAATATTCATATAGTCCCATACAAGTATAAATCAACATCACAAAGTATCTTGAATATTCAAACATAAACAAAGGGTATATATTGAATATTCATAGTATATGTAAATTATACTATATAAGCTTGACTGCATCAGGTGAACATTGAAACCAATGAGAGAGAGAGATAGACAGATGAAAGGATGGTGGATGAAAAGGGTGAATGTGAATGAGGGATGACCTATTGATATGAAAGGGATGAATCATGGATATGAAGGGGAGTTTCAGAAGTTCAAAATAAATCCCTACACTAGCTTATACATTTTGTATGTATGCATACATCTGAGGAAGATAATACATGTATATGTTTAGGATCATTAAATAAGGTATTACTGGTAATGCCCTTTTCTTTTATACATGTATATACTTTCTACACAGATTAGTTACGTGTACTGAGTGCCCTTTTTAAAAGGTATTTTCAAATGAAAATCCATATTTCCCATAAATTTTTAGAAAAATCTTTTAATTTGCTTGATTTTATCAACTTTATATACCTGTATCATACCCGTGTCATGTACATGTACACTGGGTATTGCTTAAGTGGGTGATTTTGAGCTTTTGTAACGTACCAAATAGTTTAGATTGACCATACAATCTTTGGTTATATGACATAATTTGGAACAACCTCTGTAAAAATGAAAACGTGATGATTTGCAAACACACAGCAATGTAAATAGCAAGAGGAGAGGTTGAAAAATTGAAATTTGCTATTCTCACATCTATCTTTGCCCCTCATTTGAACTAGTTAAAGTATGAAAATGTCTGTTAACAGTTTAATGTAACATCCGAAACGTGCTAACAGCATAACAGAAAGTGCTGTTAAAATGGCTGAATAATTTTTATGAGTCACTTTTATTGAGATTTTTTCTGATAAATTACAATTAAGGATATACTAAAGCAGCCAGGAATGCCTTGCACCACAAAGTGTGGCTTCAATATTTATGTTTTATAAGTCAATTTTGCAGAAAATTTAGATATTTTACGGAAAATTTGATTTTTTGCATCATATTTCTTCATAATTTCTATATTTAGATCTAAATGATATTATCAAAATAGTGTTTTTAACAGGAGTGTGCATTGTGAAATCGTAACTTGCACATATGATCGAAAATAAGTTGACATTTGCAAACTATGTGTTAACAATCAAATAGTGTAACGTCCGAAACACTCTTCAAGTTCAAGTTCAAGTTTATTTGTCTTTCTTCCAACATAAAAAGTAATACAATTTAACAAATGTATAACATGCAAAGTATATAAGAGGAACACTTATAAGAATCAAGTTCACACAATGCATTTACATGAGAAAACAAAAGAAGAAAAGACGAGGAGACCTAATTAAAGCTTAGCTTGTAGAGGTCAGGTCCCTCAAAAACAATAACATAAACAACAAGAACAGCCTGGTTATATAATAGATTAATACAAGAAATGTTCGTCAAAGGCGCTAAAGCTAGTACTAAAACAAATAACTATAAACAATAACCATATGATTATACACATGGTTTAACTGAGTAATAAAAAAGGGTGGGGAGAAGAGACTATGTACAAAAGGGGGAGATAAGAGTGATAATAATATGGGATATAGAAATGAAGAGAGGGGGCGGGAGTGGGAAAGAGAGGGAGAGCTCGAGTGGGGGGAGAAAGAAAAAAAAATATATACTTTCACTGTAAACTGAAAGCTAGCTACAGGCGAGAAAGGAAAGAAAAAGGAAAAGGCAAGTCGGCAGTTGCTATACAGTAGTAAATTGGGGAATGGATTAAGTTCAAATATAAATCACGACACTACAGATTAAGAAACAACTAAGTAATTATTCAATAAGTACAATTTCAGTTTACGTTTGAAGACAGATATACTGACAGAATGGCTAATGCTTGAGTCAAGAGTGTTCCAAAACCTTGGTCCAGTGCAAACTAAAGTGTTGAGAGTAAACTTTGTCCTTGCATGGGGTAAGTGGAATGCAGAAGCACCTCTTGTGGCATAATTGTGAATTTGATTGTTTCTCTTGAAAATCTTGGCTAATGCCAGTGGCAGTACACCTGAGTTGAGATCATACATTAAGGAACCCAATTGCATATAATAAATATCTTCTACCTTTAAAATCCTATGATGATAAAAAAGAGGATTTGTATGAGCACGAAAGTCAGCATTACAGATTGTTCTTATTACCCTCTTTTGAGCCAAGAATATTTTATCTAATTGTGTTATTAGAGATTTGCCCCAAGCAAGCACACCATAATTAATATAAGGTAGGATTAAAGTTGAATACAAGATAAGTAATATGCTTTTAGGAAGAGTAGACTTCAACCTACGAATTACACCAGTATTCCTTGATAATATTTTGCATAAATTATTTACATGAGTTTTCCACTTCAATTGTTCGTCGATATAAAGACCTAAAAATTTAGTTGATGTTACCCTGTCTATCAGAACACCGTTGAACATAATGTCACCGGGCAACATCTTGAGCGAATTGCTATATATCATATAATTGGTTTTTGTAAGATTAAGAGACAGTTTATTAGCATGAATCCATGAGGTAATATTGCGCAACTCTGAGTTAACTGTTTGCACAAGAACTTGTGCATCTTTGTGTGAAAAAAATATGCTTGAATCATCTGCAAACAAAATAAAGGATAATACATCAGAAGAATATTGAAAATCATTTATATACAGAATAAATAAAAGAGGACCAAGAAGTGATCCCTGTGGGACTCCACAGCTGACATTTTGTAACTCTGAATCAAAACCATTTATGGATACGAATTGCTGTCTGTCAGCTAAATAGCTCCTGAACCAATCCAGGGCAGCACCCCTAACCCCGTAATGGGATAATTTACATAACAGTATTTTGTGATCTACTGTATCAAATGCCTTAGAGTAATCCAAGAATATTCCAAGTGTGTGCATGTGGTTGTCCATAGCATAAGAAACTTTATTGATAAAGTGCAATATAGCATGGGTGGTAGTATGCTTCTCACGGAAGCCAAATTGAAAGTTGGAAAATATTTTACTTGAATTGAGAAACTTTACAGTTCTCACATAGATAAGTTTTTCAAGAATTTTAGAGAAAGTTGTTAATAGGGAAATGGGTCGGTAGTTCGTCAATAGTTTTGGGTCACCCTTCTTAAAAATTGGGACAACCTTTGCCACTTTCATCTCCCTGGGTACAATGCCATTTGTCAGTGACAGATTAAATATATGCACTAATGGCTGTACGATTTCTACTGCTAAGTTTTTAACTAGACTGTTGGAGATAGTATCACAGCCTGGGCTTTTTCCAATCTTCAAAAAATGTACTAAACTGAGTACTTCTACTTCATTTGTTGGCATTAAAAACAAACTTTGCTGGTTAGGTTCTTTCAAGAAGTCATGGAATGATTTATCACAATTTGGAATACCCTCCGACAAATTCGGACCGATACTACAAAAATAATTATTGAACTTTTCAACAATAGATTTTGTATCATCTACTAATTCTCCATCAATTTGCAGAGATCTTATGCTGGATGTTTTACTGTTGCTTTTAAAAATATTTTTGATTACCTTCCATGTTCCTTTTATATCATTCAAGGTTGCCTGAAACTGAGTGGAATAGTAATTTTTCTTTGAAACACGTAATGTTGTAGTTAAGGTGTTCCGATATCTAGTGTAATTCAAGCGTGACTGTTCTGATTTAGTTGTCTTGTATTTATAATATAGCTTATTTTTCTTATTGATCGATTTCAATAGCGATCTTGTAATCCATGGCATTCGGGGGATCTTCCTGTGATTTCCACTATCTCTTTTACATATAGGTATATTCTCATCATACAGCAATATAAATTTTCGAAAGAAGTTTTCAAAACAGCTATCAACATTTTGATCAAGTAAAACATCACTCCAGTCAGTTGCAATTAGGGCTTCCTTAAGCTTTGCAATATTTTCGGGATTGCTCCTACGGGCATGTTTATTTTGCCTAGTAATGAAAGAGGGTTTGCTCAATGGCATCTTGGCATAAATAGGAAAATGGTCCGATAGGTCAGAAATTATGATGCCAGCGTCTGGAAAGGGTTGCAAATTAGTGAAGATATTGTCAATGAGAGTAGAGGAATTTTCAGACACTCTTGTAGGTTTAGTGATCAAAGGCATCAAGGAAAAGGACACCAACAGGTTCAAAAAGTCATCAATACAGCTATTTCCATCGCAAGTGAGCAGGTTCAGATTATAATCACCCATAAGAAAAATTGTCTTGTTATTAAGTAATGGATTTGACAGAATATTGTGTACTTCATCTATAAAGAGATTTAGATTACTTTGTGGCGGCCTATAAACGACACCTAAAACAACATTACGTTTTCCTGGTATGAAAACATCAACAAATATAGTTTCTAACACATCATTCATAATGGTAAGCTCATGACATATTTGGTAATCCATCACAGATGGAATGTATAAAGCCACCCCTCCACCTCTTTTATCTCGTCTATTATTAGAAACCAGATTATAACCAGGAATTAAATATAAGCTAGTATCGAATTCAGAAGGAAACCAGGTCTCAGAAACACCTATTGCTGTGAATCCTGATATACGCTTGGTGAAAACACTGAAATTTTCAAAATTCTTACACATACTACGTATATTCAAGTGAATTAAAGCAAGTTCATTACTCTCTGAACCACAGACCATATCAAAGAATTGCTTTTCGGTACAATAATTACAATTTATTGTAATTTGATCATCATTTTCATCATATTGTTGCAAGGTACTTGCATTGGATTCAAAAAAACTGCATGTAATATCATCATCAGTTTGGATCATATTGAGAGAGTAAGAAAATAGATATTGTACTGTGTAACTGCGGTTCGTAATTCGGGTAGCAAACTGACATGAGATAGAGAGGATAGGAAATACACATTATATATAAAGCACCAATGTGCTTAGATTCCAAGGGAAAGGAGACAGCTTGAGAAATAAAATTCATGTTGAAATTAAATAGCAGAGAATGAAGGAGAAATAAAGTAGAAAAGTGGGGGAGATATATAATGAACAAAGGCAAGAAAAAAACAGTCTGTATATAAAACATATTTGCCATGAATAGGCTTAGTTGCAAGTTAGGAGTTACTATATAATCTGCGAAGTTCAGTCATAAGTTCGCAAGATCTTCCTCGCACGTAATCAGCTTTTTGGTTAGGCGACCATTGTCACTGGTATTGGCGAGACCGGCGAATATTCTGCCGTCAATACTCCAGGCCTTGACAGCTTTCTTGCAGTGCCTGACGGCATGGAAGAGCTTCTGCTTCCTGGCTGTCAGGTCCTCGTTGACATATATACCAGAGCCCTTGAGCTTCATCCTCGCTCCAATGAAAAGGGCTCTGGTACGGTACGATGAAAACTTTACAATGATAGATCGATCTGGCTTGTCACCACCAGCTGGCTTGGTACCCGGTCCTAGGCGATGAGTGCGGTCGATGTCGGATTGGGTCAGTTTAAGACCCATTCGTTGAGCGACCTTGCAGACCACCTCCTCCGTCGACTCCCCAACCGTCTCCTCCATGCCGTGGATCCTTACATTATTCCGCCGCGAGTACTGATCCAAAGCGTCAAGCTTTGAATCGAGTATTCCAGCAGCATCATGGGTGCTTTCCTTAGCTTTCTTAAGCTGCTCGATCTCAGATGCTTGAGCTTTCACCTGCACCTCTAGCTCGAGCACCCTTGCTTCCTGCTCCTCAAGCCGGACAGCCAAATCAGCAACCGCCTCCCTGACGGCAGATTTAACTATAAGCTTAAAAGCGTCGCTGTTCTCTAGCTGACTAATAACATGCCGAGCTATGTCAGCTGAAGATTCTGATTTTTTGGGCGGCATTTTAACAGGGCGAGGAATCGAGGACTTAATGGGAATCAAAAAAACAAAACTAATAGCACAGGTGCGACAGTCCGAGAGCCTAGGGGTAGAAATAAGTGAAGAAGTGTCACATAGTTGCGGATGCACAGCAGATTATTATGAGGGGTTGCCGACTCCAGCTCCAGCCATAAAAGTTCAATAGGTCAAGCTGACTCCGCACAGGAGGAATGAAGATTCAACGAGTGAAATTGAAGACTGCCAGCCTCCATAGGTAATGACAGATTTATTGATGAAGCAGTAGAATGTTACATGACTGTGCTAGCACATTGCACAGGAGTAATGAAGATCCCTTGATGTACAAGTTTACACAGAAAGGTTGAAAAAGCAGATAGTTTTTCACTCAAAACTTCACAATTGATCCATATAACAAGACAGAAAATGTCCAGTAGGTTCCAGGTATAAACTTCCTCCACTGGTGTAAATATCAAATCAAGAAGATCACAAAAAGACACAAAATTTCACAGAAAACAAGAGAGCACATAAGAGTGGTCGCTTGTAAGGCGCTCCTCCACTTGAGTTTACACAAAATTATTGGATTTGAAAGACCTGATTTGTGTTTTGACTTGTGTTAAGACTTATAATAACTTATTTCTTAATGATTTATTCACTCCAGATACCCTCAAATATGGATTATCATCATTTATTTGGTATTTTTTGTTTCGGACGTTACATTTGTTTCGGACGTTACAACTGTTAACGGAAAATTGGTTTTAACTATAAAATAGTATTGTAATGATGTATTGCAAATTTCTTTTTTTTGGTGGGTAGCCGCCATGAAATGTTTTAAAAATGTTACGAAAGATAGGTCCTGCAGTTCATATATTTTCTGCTACTTCAAATTGAAAGTTGTTTCGGACGTTACAAAATTGTTTACGGAAAATGAGACAACTTTTTCAAATCTTGAATATATTTATAATATAAGCGCTACTACAATTAAATTATATTTTCTTTTAATTTAATGACTTGGAGTAACTAATAAGCTTTATTCAAACCATAAACAATCTCATTAAATGATTGTTCTAGTGGGTTAAATGAGGGCCTACATTGTTTACGGAAAATGTAACGTCCGAAACACCATTTTCAATAGCACTGTTCTATCAAAATACAGGAGTTAATTCAGATTACTGTTAACTTTCTTTAAGATCCACCCATGCTCATTAATCATCAATAGAAAAAAAACATATTGCTTGCGGGTATATATTTTTTTCGGCTCCAACCAAAAAGGTATGTCAATTTTGTTACAAAATTCCGTAAACAATTGGCTGTTCAGGGATACCTCATGCACATAAAGCAACGCTGAATATTTTTCGTTAAGCTATGGGAGGTTAACCTAGGTCCATGCTACAAGAAAAAGTTGTAACTGATTTATAATTCTTTATCTTTGTAAAGTTTCAGGCTGTCAAAGGGTCATTAAGCTATTTGGTCATAGTTAAAAAAACCAGTGCCGTATGACAATTTTTCCCCATTTGCAGGATGAATTGTCAGTGCGCGCCCCCCCCCCCCCCCCCCCCCCATCAATCTGGAGGGGAAACGATTTACTGCCCCCAACGGACAAATATTTGATTGAACCTCTCATTGAATTACAATAATTATTCACATCCAAAGAAAATCAATGTTAAGAAGTTGAATTGATATTTGTGAAACTTAATTGTATATTACCCTCCCCTTTCCTCGGGCACATGATGAGGTAGGCGGGTACACCTATCTCTCGACTCTCACCCTCTTCTTCCTCTCTCTCTCTCGATCTTCTCCTCCTCCTCCTCCCTCTCCCTTCCCCTGCCTTTTTTTCCCTATTTTCTCTCTCTTGATCTCTTCCTCCCTACCTCTCACCCTCTTTTTCTCTCTCCCACTCTCTCGATCTCCTCACCATCTCTCCCTTTCTGATCCTCTCTCACCTTCTCTCTCTTCTCCTCCTCCCCCCTTCTTTCCCATTCTCTCTCTCTCTCTCTGTCTAATTCCTCCCTACCTCTACCCTCTTTTTCTCTCTCCCACTCTCTTCTCCTCACCATCTCTCCCTCTCTGATCATCTCTCACCCCTCTCTCTTCTCCTCCTCCTCCCCCCTTCTTTCCTATTCTCTCTCTCTCTCTGTCTAATTCCTCCCTACCTCTCACCCTCTTTTTCTCTCTCCCACTCTCTTCTCCTCACCATCTCTCTTCTCCTCCTCCCTCTCCCTTTCCCCTTCTTCCCCATTCTCTCTCTCTCTCTGTCTAATTCCTCCATACCTCTCGCCCTCTTTTTCCTCTCTCTTCTCCACACCATCTCTCCCTCTCTTATCATCTCTCACCCCTCTCTCTGTCTACTTCCTCCCTATACCTCTCACCCTCTTTTTCTCTCTCCCACTCTCTTCTCCTCACCATCTCTGATCCTCTCTCACCTTCTCCTCCCTCTCCCTTCCCCCTTCTTTCCCATTTTCTCTCTCTCTAATTCCTCCCTACCTCTCACCTTCTTTTTTCTCTATCCCACTCTCTTCTCCTCACCATCTCTCCCTCTCTGATCACCTCTCTTCTCCTCCTCCCTCCCTCTCCCTTCCCCATCTTTTCCTATTTTCTCTTTCTCTCCTCCTCCCCATCTCTTCCTCACTGATCCCCTCTCACTCCTCCTCCTCCTCATCCCCCTCCCTTCACTCCCTTTTCTCCCTCTCTCTTTCCCACCCCCTCCGCCCCTTACTCTCTTTGTCTATATTGTAAACAAACTAAATACATTGACTTGTTGGTGATCATAATCATGCACACAATGTTATATAACTCAACGTAAATAAATTCGGTTTGAAATATAGATAATACTTTTTTTTTTATTGTATACATGAACATAAAAATAGTATGATAGTATGATAGAAATAACGATCGATTCTGTTAGCACATTTTTACCGAATGTAGGTTAAAATTCAAGCAAAAAGTCAAGCTAGATAAGCACATGTACATCATCTAGTTCCATGCAAACATACCGGCTAAATCTCTTCTCCTACTAGAGCCAACCTTATGACTTTTTGACCTTTGACCTGAATTTGCACTTTGACCTTTCATGTTTGTTCCTTGATACATCGCATTTATCCCAGTCTCATTTGTGTGTCCACTCCTATGGCTTTCAAGTTCCTTTGAGTTCATTACGTCTTTTCTGATTCTTTGAGAATGTCTCTCTGCTGTAGAGCTCTTTCCACATCCTGCCACAGCTCTACCTCTCTGACCCAGCTCTGTAGAGTGAGCACCAGGATTTTTACCACACACCTTTGCACAAGATATATTTTCATGGTAAATATCCTCGGAAGAAGCGGCTTTGAAAGAGTCTAAACTTCCACCTCTCTCATCTTCACTATTGCAAAAATCCTTTGAAGAAACAGCTGTGGAAGAGTCTAACCTTCCACCTTTCTCATCTTTACTATTGCAAAAATCCTTTGAAGAAACAGCTGTGGAAGAGTCTAAACATCCTACTCTCTCCTCTTTCAACCTCACATCGATTCCCATCTCTGCTTCCCGTCGCCTCAGCATCGTCAGGACCGGTATCTTGGAAAACTTCTCCCGTGTCAACAGCTCCCAGGCGATTCCTTTCGGCCTTGCGCATTCATTCTCGCACCTTATTGTCCGTGTCGGTGTCACGACGAAATCGACACCCAGGTCGTGCTCTCCGAATAAATATTCGGGAAGATCATCCTTGACTTGGCAGTCGTGGACGGTTGTTATGACGACCGTATCCTGGTCAACAGCTCCCATGGAAGACATCATAGCAAACTCCATATCTGCGTAACCCTCACCCTTACCAATTCGGTATCCTGAGATATTTGAGGATTATAAGACAAAGCGGGGAAAAAGTGGTGAATGGTGTCATACCAACAAAATTAATGTCATTATTAATGATTAGGAATCAGACACAATGACCATAATAATGTCACTACATGTGTGTATAGTGAAAGACCCTTCCATAATCAGGCATATACTGCTCAAGTGTATGTTATGCAGGGCCCACTGGAAGAGCAGTTTCATAACTGAAGTGGCTACCCTGGGTAAATAAAACGTTATTATTATTATTATTATATTAAGTGTACATTACCATAATACAAGAAACCTTTGCAACATGGACAAAATCTGCTGTTTTCAAAGCAAGAATATTTTGGAAATTCCCAAAACATAGTGCTCTAATTGATTTGTTTCCCTGCTTTATTTCAGACCCAGGGCGCGACAAACCCGCTTGCCCGACGTCCCGGGGCAACCAAATTGAGCCGTCGGGCAAGTAAATCAAATTATCACTTGCCCGATTCGGGCAAGTGATACTTTTACAGTAATTTCCTAGTGTCCAAGAACTCTACCATTCACCCGTCAACTTCTTACCCGTCGTCAAAATCCAGAAGCAAAAAAGCGATCGTTCCGATTTCGAAAAAACTTCACAGACAGCTAGCCAGCTCAGCTAGCTCAGCGCGCATGCAACAGTGACACTTCAAGCCATGAATGCCGCTCCGCCTCCACGCACGGCCGGCCGTGAGCTAGCTAGAGACAGCTAGCGCGATCGTACCAGCTGCGAGCTTATTCGCGCTCTCTCTCTCTAGCTCTGCAGGCCGCACCGACAGGCCTTTGCTATTCTCTGATTGCCGATTGGTTGAATCACGCCAAATATGACGTCATTATTCTAGGGAAATGAACACGTGCGAATCGGAATGGAATAAACAACAGGGATTTTCTAGTAAGTACAAAAAGTCAAATGTTTGATATTTATTCATAATGACTGTTAATGATTGTGAACATATTATTTAAAACTCGCTGCTCATATAAATCAGATGAATGTTTTTGTCTCGTTTTCAATTTATTATTAAAAACTTAAACCTGCTTGAACCATTCTACCTTGCCGAGATTCATGTGAATCTGATTATTTATGGAGAATCAATAAAATGCGTTTTTTAAACCTTCAACCATCCTTTGTTGACCATTTTCTTTGACATATTAGGTTATTATTCAGTACAGTTACACTGTACATGTATGTGCATTAATTTGCTATCTAAAACACTAACTTATCATTACGAGATAATAAATGCTTTAACCTCGAGTCCTTTTTCGCTTTAAAGTTTTGGGCAAGTGGAAATATTGTTTGGGCAAGTAAATTGAAAACCCACTTGCCCGACAGGGCAAGTGGTGAAAAAAATTCTTGTAGCACCCTGAGACCATTCACCAAATCAATGAAATTTGCCTAATATTAACCGGTAGAATTGCACTGTTTCTTCTTGTTCTTTGTTCAACACAAAGCGAGAATGACATCTGACGTGACCACTGTCAAGCTACACAGACTGGCTAAGGTTATAAAGAATTGTCTTCATTTGTCCAGAGATAGATTCTGATTTCGACGACTATCTTGCATGCATGAATATCAGACCTGCCAACCTCTGGAGTTCAAAAACTGTATTCTGTAATCACAAAAGTTGTATTTTACTGACAAAAATTGTATCAAAAAAAAAATGGATCAATGCCTCTTACAGTTCCTACACACAAGAAGAAATTTGTTTATGGATCATTGGTTGAATATTTGTGATTTGATCATGACTGGTGTGTTCGATGAACCAATGAACATTCCCAAATTGCTCATGTGAGATGCTTGTGAGAAACTCTACAGGACAGAGTGGGCAGTTTGCCATCAAAAATGACACACACACACACGTTTTTTGTTGTTGTTTGTTTTTATTTTTGTTGGAAAATCATATTTTATTGAGGAAAATCGTACTGTCGTGTTTACTTCTAAAAATCGTACTAAATACGATTAAATTGTACTGGTTGGCAGCTCTAGAATATCAGTGTCAACAGAAAGTGTTACCTTTAGGAGAGACAGCCACTGACCCTATGAGGACCAGGTCAACTTTGACCTCTGCATCCAGACCTACTGGTGAACTGTACTGCCTCACTCCCTGCATAAAGAAAAAGCATAACATTATCATACAATAATAATAATAATAATATCAGGCATTTATATAGCACCGTCTATCTAGAAATTCTATTCCGAGGCACACTAATTATTACCCTGGCTTTAGCCTACCTGCCATTACAGCGCTCCAGCAGTCCAAGGAATTAATTCCTGCCAGGTACCAATTTACCTTACCTGTGTCGAGTGTGGCAAATGAAGATTAATGCCTTGCCAAATGACATTAGTGCCACAACCTTTGAATTTCAAGTCAAGTGCTTAAACCACTCGATTACGACACTTCTACATATCAGGTACCTACTAATGACACCTGGGTCGAGAGTGGCAAATGTAGATTAATGCATAGCCAAAGGACATTAGTGCTGCTGTTGCAGTAGCATTTTGAACACAGTACCTTGTGGTACCTAGTTCAGAGACTTATCAACATATATCAGCTAAGTATCCACTTACTAAACCTGGGTCAATAGTGGCAATTATAAATTGATGGGGAGGGGGAGGTGGGGATTAGTTACCTGTGAAGATGAGCAGGTCCTAAGCATCTTCTTGTTGGCTCCAGGGGGAGGGGTAATCCTGTTGAAAAGACCGGTCCTGAGCCGAGGGGTTGGGACCAGGAGGGTCTTGTGCGCCTGAAGATGGAAACAAAATATTAACAAGATGGCCCAAGCTCTTCTCTCTCTTTCTCTCTCTCTCTCTCTCTCTCTCCATATATGAGCTCTCCTGTTATCTCCTGTTCAGGGACCCGTTTCACAAAGCCTTTTTACAATGACAAATGACAAATATCAGTGACAAATCTGCCGATAACCAATTAGACGCAAGGATTTCAGTAGCTTATGACAACAACTGTCATTTGTCACTAATGACAAGTTTTGTGAAACACCCCCCAGATATCTCTGAAGAATAGCCAGGCTTTCGTGGAGTTGTGTCTCCTTTCCTTACAGTGAAACCTGCTTTAGCTACCACCTGCATGGAAAGACCACCTGCCTATTAGGACCACTTTTCTTATCTCCCTCGAGCGTTCTTCATAGACAGGTTAACTGTTTTGGGGAAATTCTTAACCTAATGAATGTGAGTTGACTTGGTATATAACACAAACAAACTGATGTCTGATCATTTCAATACAAAGGCTCTCTATCAAGTAGTGGGTCCAGGATTATTATTATTATTATTATTTATTTGTTAATATTTTTAAATTATTATTATTATTATCATTATTTTTTTATTTTTTATTTTATTTATTTGTTTGTTTATTTGTATTTTCTTTATTTTTTGATTTTTTTTAAATTTTCATTGGGGGGGGGGGGGCATTCCCCTTATGCCCCCGCTTGAATAATTTGTGCTTACAGGTAAGAAAAGTTGGATCAGTCAGAACCATCAATCCTCACAGTGTAACTTGAATTCAATAGATGCACTTCATTTCAGATGCCTTTTTAACTGCATATCTCGCCTTCATCGCATTGATTTTTACCTCCATGGATGCATGTCATATCAGAGGCTCATGTAGGCTACACCCACAAAAAGACAATCAAGAATTGGCTAACCTCTAATGCCAGAAATCTTGCTTGTTGTTGAGGTTTGTCTGGATTCACTTTTATCGTTTTTGCTTTCTGGAAGATCTCCATGCTTCCTAGTCTATTGCAGGCTTCAGCTGCCCCCTACAGGTACAAATAGAAACAGTATTATCTGGGAGGTGTTTCACAAAGACTATAAGATCAACTTTAAGCTGGACTTAACTATGGCAGGCTGTTCATGCCACTGGTTGCAGCTCTCACCATTGGTCTCTCAATTATGATCTTTAGATAATATTTGTTTCTTCAATAATGGACTATCACAAAATGTAAATTCTGTAGATTTGTGACCACCATTTGTACGTCCCTTTAGAAACAAATGCCAGAAATGGTTAGAGGAACTAGCTATAGTGGCATGAAAGGCCTGCCATAGTTAAGTCCAACTTAAAATCAATCTTTGTTTTTGTGAAACACCCGCCAGTAATCATCAGCGATTGCAAGGTACTCATTTACACCTGGATGGAGAGTGGCAAATATGGATTAACATTCAATTCAATTCAATTCAAGTTAAAAAAATAAAAATACAGCATGGAATGATAAAAAAACAAGATGATAACAAATAACGATGGCAATTTTTAAGAGCATTTGGGATACTGGTAGGCAGAAAGGAGGGATTCCTAATTATATGAAAGCCTACCCCTAAAACACACAGATACAGGAAGAAAAAAAACACACCTTGCCATGCGAAAGACAAAAGTGTGATTCAAACCCCCCTCCCCCATCACCCCATCTCTTTAATTGAGAGTCAAGTAAATGAAGCACTTTCACATTACCTCGATCCTTACCTTGAAGTTTGGTATCCTGTGATGAACCGGCCGTGGGAACTCAGCTAGGTCATGTTCCTCCAGATAATCCCAAACCATCTTCCGTATACTCTCCTTACTGCTGTATATTAAATCCATGACCCCTTCCCTTGCTTGACCTTGCATATCTGCAGTGTGTAAGTGGTTTACGGAAAGAGATGGTGATAATAAAATTAATATAATATTCCGCTTTTATAGGGCTTTATACATCTACGGCGCTTACCCCGGTCATTGGATTCAATGCTTCAAAAACTGTTTGACCAACAATGACAGTCACATCCAGAGATGCCAACCTCCAGAACAGAAAATCAGTAATCATAAGGCTCAAAATCAGTAATTTGGGGAATAAATCAGTAATTTCCTATAAAAAGAATGGCAGGCGGACGCATGCGCGCATGATTTTCTGAAATTTTTTGTGATTTTACTCCCACAAAGTTGCTAAATATTGACTTTCAGTTCATCACAACACATAAGTTTTCAATGAAAAATTGGCTTCGTTTAAGAGAATACTTGATACTTTTCCATCTTTCTCATGGATAGCCACCATAATGCACAGCACTTGCTACGATAGATCCCTATGCGCAAAAAAAAAAAAAAAAAATCGTAAAATTGTAATCCGTAATTTTTAGACAACATTCCGTACTGCCGTAATGGTCGTTAATTTCCGTACCAATTACGGGAAATCCGTACTGGTTGGCATCTCTGCACATCCTACCGGATTGCCCGTCACCAAGGTTCATGTTTTAAGCAGAATATTTCACGACCTGAATTACCTATGGCAACGCAAAGTATGTTTGAAGACTTAGTTGTAGACATGGTAGAGGGCGCCATTCAACAGTATATAAAGCTCATCAAATCAATCAGAAGGCGAGTTGGCTCAGTCGGTAAAGCGTCTGCCTGTCGAACGAAAGATCCCGGGTTCGACTCGATCCCACCCAGGCGGATGACTGAAGCCTGCGTTGTGTGTTACCGTGCCCCTTCCCTTGTTCATAGACGCAGGTTATGTTAAGTGGAAAACACTCCGTCCCTCGGAAAGGACGTTAAATGGAGGCCCCGTGTAGAGAAGAGTCACTACCTTTGCATGTTAAGAACCCACTGCACCATTCGTATAAGAGTAGGGGAAAACCCTGGTGTAGTGGCCTGCACACACCCCCAGTATAGTACGATAATACTCTGTAAAGGGGTCTGTACTCAAAAAGGAAGAAGAAGAAGAATCCTCCCATATTGTCAAAATTTAGTTCAACCAACGACTAATTATTAATTAAATTAGGTTCAAAGTATGTTTCAAACTTAGATCTATTACACTTTCGTAATTTCCAGTGGTCATTGGCTAATGATACAGTAGAATCTTCAAGGCCTTAATTGAAGCAGCAGTTTTCTTGGAAGAAGAAGAAGAAGAGCTGATTTAAAATGTTACTGTTTAGCAATTAACAGCCAACCAAAGACAAAAAGTACTATGTGTGGGTCTGCATGTTAAGACAATCCATGATCCATCAATTATATAGTTACAAAACTTCACAAGAAAGGAATAAGTTCATTAATCCAGGGAGGTGAGACCTCCATGGTTAAACATTGAGTTCATCATCATGATCATCCCATCTCCATAACCAACTTACCGTCTCCAAGACTCCTCGGCAGTGCAGCGATCGACAACCCACTCCAGCTCCAGCAAGGCATAGAGATTCAATGCTAATGCGTATTTACCTTTAGCACTGCACTACGTGTTAATTCGCAGCATTCAAATACATGAATAGTCAATATACTCATAACACACAGATGCACACAATAATACCGATGCGGTTGATCGGCAAGTTTGACTTCTTGGTTTGACTGTAGACTCACAATTTGAATTTTTAAATTATTCTTTCTAATATCGAAAAGTTAAAAAAATTGTATTTTACTGCTATTTAGGTGTCATCAATTGTCACTTAAGTACCGATTTTGAGTAAAATTTGTTGAGTTTTGTACAGTGGTGTTTGAAATGTTGAGAGACAACAGCACAGATTTTAATACACAACCAGGATAGTAATGCACCTATGCATGTACGTCGGCCCGCAGATGTTGATAAAAATCACACCAACGAACTCGCTATGATTGCGCAATCGTGAATCGTGCATGTTGTTGTTGTTGTTGTTGCACGCGTACCAGTGGCGGATTCAGGATGGAGGGGGGGGGGGGGGGGGGGGGTGATGGAGGGGGATCGAGGATCGACGCCCAGGGGGGGGGGGGGGGAGGGCTAGGGGCTAGGGAGAGACTGGAAGGGGATACGCAACTGTCAATGGGTTTATGCATAGGTGCAAATTATAGGAGTCTGAAAATCTTCGCCTGAGACTAGGGAGGGAGGGGGAGGGGGCTGATCGAGGCCGGGCTATGACAGGTCGCCCCTAGCTTGCATGTCTTCTTTTCATTTTCTCATTTTGCCAGAGAATGAAGCGGGAAAAAAGGGAAGCTTTTGTTGTGAAATATTATGCTATATAGGCCTAGTCTCTAAAGTTTCGACATAATACGCTACACTGGATCGATATAAATAATATGGTATGGCCGGGCTCAATATTATAAATTGGCTCTATATATTGGGACATCGATCTCACCGAAATTGAATGGTAATTGTGCCCTGGGATGTGCATGGTGGTGGGATTGCAGAATAGGCTGTTTGGGGAGGGGTGCTGCCCCCACTTCTGCTTTTTATGTGTTATGAAATGATCGAATAGATTGAAATTGACAAAAATAAAAATGCGTCTATTCTCATTGAACATAATTGGCCCAGTTATTATATATGCCTATAATTTCTGATACATTACAAAGCATTATATTCACACTAATGACTTTATGTTTTCCTAATTTTTGCCGTAGCCATACTGATGTCTTTAACTTAATTAGTAAAATCATGCCTGCCTATACTTTTATAGAGCATATTCAGAGTACAGTTTCGTTCATATATAGCTGGCCCGATTGAGGGTAATCATGAATTAAATACATTTCTGTATATTATGTCCTACATGATCATCATAAATAAATTTACAAAAATTGCTATTTCTACCAAGTGACTGCTGTTGTGTGTGTGTGTGTGTGGGTGTGTGTGTGTGCGTGTGTGTGTGTGTGTGTTCGCGGGGCAGACTGTGTGCACATGCAGCTAGTGTGATCACCCTAGTATGAGATTACTAAAGCTATGCGAATCTCTAATTGGCTATTTGGTCAGTGGATTGTGACGTTTTCATAAACAACTCTTCTGTATTTCGTGTCCTCAAAAACATTAATTTCTGTAGTTTTTCCTCCAAACTTGGGAGTCTCTTCTCAGTCTTGGGGCACTACTCAAAATATATGATGGATAGCATAATGTCATAATCCTCTAGACCCCCCCCCCCCCCCGAGTCCTAAATTGTATATGTATTACAATTATCATCAGGGACGGCGATCCCGAGGGGCGGAGGGGGGGGGGGACACGTCGCCCTTCAATATTTTGTAATGGTGGATCGTCCCCCCCCCCCCCCGCCCGGAAAATGTGAAAGGTGCAAAGAAAAAAATGTATAGGACATACTGACGAGATGGGCCTGGTATAGCAGCGTTTAGACTAATAAACATGCACAAATCTTCTCGCTCGGTCGATAGAAAATCTATATTCCGTCGGTATCACGTAAGCACAGTTTACACTTTATGTATGTCTAATCTCCCTACCTACTAAAATTTACCTACTAAATATTTACAACCATTTGGACTGCATGCATACTAAGTACAGGCGAAGAAAAAGTAAAGTGTGAACAAAATGCTTATTGCTTGTTTTTATACTATAGTTTTGCCAAGGAATTTAAATTTGTAATACAACAAAACTTCGAAAACTGTGAGGGATCCCGGGGGAGGGGGGGGGGGGGGGTGGTAATCACATATTAAGACATACGGGGGGGGGGGTGTCGCTCTAATGAGTCACGTTCATAAAAAGAAATCGCCGCCCCTGATTAGCATTATCATTAAAACTTATACAAGTATTCTTATCTTTATTGTCATTATTTTTATCATGCATGATTATCGTCATCATTATAGTATTAGTATTATATACGGTACGCCGTATCATATGTAACCATTAAAGGTAATACATAGTTTTGGTATGGGGTCATGAATTTGGTTTAAATGAACATATTGGAAGCATATGCGAGCCTACTATATTGAGTGATCGTTGTCGCGGTTGAAATCGAGTCTAAAGTTATGAAATTATGAATATTAAACTATTTATGTTGTATAGCTCCCTCTCAAGGTCAAGATATTAATTAAACCCTGAAACAATGTATCTTGACTAAAATCGACCGATTAGCTATTCCCGTTTGGTAATTATATATCACAACTACATATTCTGAAATTGTCAGGGTCGCAGCTACCATTGTACGGCCTCAGGCACTATTTGAAATTTATCAAAATTTACCGGGAGCACCGGTAAATTTTTATATTCAATTTTTCTCGAAAGCAGAAGTGTTTTAGGGGCTAATATTTTTGGTGCTTATAATACATCCACAGGGGCATCCGATTATATAAAAATTGTCAAGAATCACTATCCACCCAATTTTCATGATTTCCCAAAACTTTGTATTACCTTTAAGGTTATGTATGGCTTAGAGAGCTTCGTAGGTGAGAAGAGTCTTGAATCAATTCAAAGTACATGGCATGTTGCCCAAGAGGGCGACAGATAAGGATGACTTTTAATTTGGACGATGCTTTCAAATCACACTCGACTTCCGATTAGAATACTAAACATGATAAATATAGTAGTAGTAGTAGTAGCTGTCTGTCGCGAAGCGACAATGACCGCCTTCATTTTCACTTTACAGCTTTTCTCCATACAGCTCGCTGGCCTGCAGCAGTTGTCCAAGTATATGTGCAGCAGTTGTATAAATATAGTAGTGAAGGGAAAATAACCGAGTCCCTGGGACATCTTGCCCGGAGTAGAAAAATGTAATATTCTTTTGTCAGTGACGAAGCTTGAGCAAATTGAACTGGAAGGCCCTCAGTATTTGATGAAAACTCGAAGACGAGTCTGATGCTAAGAATACTAAAGACAGTTTGACGTCATTCGCTTGAGTAATGATAGTCTTTACTCATACTATGTCGATGGAACATCTTTATCATGGCAAAAGTTGACTCTGGTTCTAACGATTTCTTCTTGATTGCTGACGTTTACGCTTGCCATTATAACCGCCGACAGTATTTTACGAATATCATGTACATAATTATGCTTTCAAATACCTCTTGCATGTATTCTCTCAATTCAATACTTTTGATGACTCGGTCTTTCACTTCTTTGGGATTTTTTCTTCTTCACACCAATGACAGTGGACAAAGAACTATTTTCTAATAATGTCAATATCCAAATTCATACTTCAAGTTTATTCCGTGTATAAAATATAATTGAATTGAACATGAAATATGTAACATAATCTGAACGGAACAAGATAACTGGCATAATTTCATCATGATAATAATTAGGTCTATGCTTTTATAGCGCAATAATGAAGGGTTTCTCATGCTCTCACAAAGATAATAAAGAAAGTTAATTAATCTTCTATGAAAGAATCATAGACGTAGTAAGGAAGGGGAAATTTAACTTTAATGCATATCAGAACAACAAGATATAATACATGTAGTAGAAATTAAGGTATAAGATACACTGATTTCCTTTCCAATTCAAAATATAACTAGGAATTCTTAAAAACTTAAATGGATCTCGTACATATATGTTATGCATATGCGACAAATAATAGCTTAAATAGTTTATTTATATACACCAACAAATAATAAGTCTAACACCATAACGTACATAGAGGAAGTCAATATGACATGAAATAATTAATCTTTAAATGAGTAAATTGAATTTAAATAGAACATTAAATTCACAACGTTTGGTTATAGGCTAACGTAACATTCTTCTCCCCCCCCCCCCCCCCCTCCCCTCCCCTTTATACATCAGGGGTTCCTTGCTACCAGTATAGTGTAACGATCTCAAATATGATCTATAGTTTCAAACTAAATCATCGGTATCTATTTCTATGTCATATATATACTCTGTTTACCTTGCAACGCACATAGTACAGGCATTTCTAAATATTTTTGTAACGATATAAATATATATACATGATATATGCCCAATAAAAAAGCTAATCATTAAGCCGAGTGTATTAGGATTCGAATGTAAACCATGAACAAATGAAATGGCACTCTGAAATATTTTACCTTTTCTCAAAAGATCCCTCATCTTTTTCTCTTTCTTCTCTCTGTCGAGTTACCAAGCTTGTTCCTTTGAATTTCTCGTTTTCTGTCTTTATAATTGGACAGATTTGTTTATGTTTATTGTAAATTTGAGGTGCGATATATTACACAATTTTCATTCCTTTCTAATCTTAATTTGTATTCCTTGTCAATTTGTATGAATATACTGTTTTTTTAAATATAATTTTGAACTATACAAATATGTAAATTTTTAACGTATCAGTCTTTGGACTGATTTACAAAGAATTTTTTTTCAATAAATCTAGCCGAAAAAATGACTGAATGAATAAATGAATTATAAATGCATGATAAGCAAAGAGAGATAGAGGAAGGAAACTACGGATTTTACAGAGTAAGGCCCTTAAATAAGGGTTTACCCACAGCTACAGTAATTACTGTGGATAATTATACAACAATAAATGATATCCTAAATTATGAAAATATCCTTTGAACAAAAACAAACAAAGAAACAAAAATAGAATAATGCCTTCACCATGATAACCAATACATGTAATAAGTTAACACATTTTGACAAACAATATATCTATATTACCTTGCATATTTTAAGACAAACTTTTTCAGATACATTGTAATATTTTGAGAACAATAATTTGCTGACGTTGCCACTATACCACTATAACACTTAGAGAATCTTTTCAGTAATACAAATAACATTGGAAAAAGGCAGCTGCTCATCCCCCGTAATAGCGGGAATGCATGACTGTGTATTATATCTACAATGTACGCTTTCATTCAATTAGAAGGTGTGCTACCCCCTCCCCTCGTCTTTGATTTTGATTATCTACCTACATCTGTCTACACAATAACCGTAATTTGCAATAATTAGTGCGCAACGCCCTGATATTTCATGAGCATAAACTTACATAGCCTACTGTCGACAGCATAATGAAATGAAACATTATGATAGCATTATAATAGAGCGAAGTCTACACCGACTATTTGATGTCAATCACATTTCGGCACAGACTGGCAAGACAGGAGCACTAGAAGAACTGCATCCGGGAATTTTAAAGTTACGTCATTATTTTGATGAACCATCATGTCATAATTATTCGGGCAGAGAGGTGCCCATATATTCTAATTGTTGGGCAGTGAGGTACCAAGATATTCTCCCATTCAGACATTGAGGTTCCTGAATATATACTTTTATCTGGTGTATGGTGGTGACAATTATTATGAGTTGTGACAACGGAGACCAGGCAAAGGAAAATAATATTTATATGGTGCATTTATTCTATTTGACCGAATAACATTATAAAATGGTTGGGTTTTGAAAGTTTGTTAAACTCCACGTTTCATCTGTAAACTTATATTTTCTCCCATGTCTCATGGAAGATGTAGAGCCTATTATTAGTGCAGAAGGCAATCTCTCCCGTCTTGAATGCTTGCAAAAAGCAATTCTCAAAGTATGATTTTCTTATCTTGAAATCAGTGAGAACGTTTTTGATGTATTTGAGCTCTTTTGTGTACTGAATGATGCTCAGCAGGCCCTGATCGTGCTTAACCCATGCAATGATAACTGAATCATCCTGACACACAGCAGGGTAAGGGCTATCACCATCTTTGCGGATGCTATGAATGATAGCACCAGACACATCGTTGATTACTTCTACCTGACACGGAATACCGAGAAATGACGGACTCGTATTAACGACAATCGCTTGGCTGGATGTCATCGCAAACATCTGGCATACAAATCCGTTACACGTTATCTCTCTAATTGCCTTCCCCCCTTCTTGCTTAAATACCTGTATTTTCTTGCTTGAAACGTTACCCATGAAGATGAGCCCATCCTTGCCGACAGTGAGGCCGCCAGCAGCTGTAAACCAACTACTTTTCAATGTCCCAAACGTTACATCAAGCTTTTCACAAAGCTCTGTGTACAAGGAAATTCTGTTATAAAAGTCGCGTATGACATATCCACCATTAGGCATGACGTGTAAGGCACTAACTTTAACAGATTTCAGAACGGTTTCTTGTATGACGCCCTCAGAAGAATATATGACTATTCCTCCCTCGTGACAACCAACAGCCATCTCATTGTTTGGTGATATTACCATCCCGCGTATACTCTTTCCAGCAGGCAGAGGAGCTTCCGTGCGCAGAACCCATTTGGACTTCGTATGTGTTAGCTGGCCCAACTGGAGCCCATCCGATCCCTGACTCCTGAAGCCAATTCTTCCACCTTCCTCAACAGTTCTTCTGGGCAGCTTCTCATCTGGTACAATCCGGTTCAAAAGCTCTTTCAGCTGTTGACACATCGCTTTATGTGCGGTCAGAGCCTCTGTCTGGAGAGGAAAATTAAGACCATCCTTAACCAAGTCCAGAACCTTCTTAATCTCGTCTATCTGTATACGAATCGGCTTCTCCACGTCTCCCAATGAAGTCTTAAGTTTCCCTAGCTTGTACCCAACTTCTTTTTTCAACACCATCTTTCTTTCCTTCAATTTCTCAACTAATTCCACAAAAGTCGCATCTATTTCGCCATTGAGTTGGTCCTGTATGTTGTGCACCCTTTTACGCTGGTCTTCAACGAAAGTAAAATACTTGTCAACGTTGCGTATCTTTGCATCCACTTTAGATGCAAGTTTCTCGACGTAATTCTTTTGCTCAGTTTCATGTCCACCTGCTTCGATGATAGTGTGAGCATCTTTTGCATGCTCTAACATGCCACACATGCTGCAGACATACTTTTTACAGTTGAGACAAAAAAATTCTTCATTGTAGTTCGGATGTTTTCCACATTTGTTCCATTTTCTTTGCAATAATTTGTTTTCTTGATTATAGTCTACCCACGTCCACACCAGGAACCGAAGTCTCCTCCCTGCACGTAGGACACAACAGCTTTCCTCGAGACTCCAGGAGAGTCTCAAGACAACCCTTGCAGAAGGTATGGGAGCAGGTCAGGTTCTTGGGATCCTTGAAGAAGCTCAGGCAGATAGGACACTCGAGGTTCTTCTTATTGACAGCCTGCATTTGCTCTAATGAAGCAGCCATCATCGACAACTCAAGCACACGACCTGACAGAGTTAGAAAAAAGATCGGTTAATTAACAGCCAACTCAATCAAAGGTGTGAAATATGGTACGAGAAATGCACCCTTACCATCTCCGATAACTGCCCCTTCACCTCTCATAGATGCATCTTATCAAAGCTCATCTTTCATGTTGACAAGTGTCTGTTTTTCTTTGTATGCCATCTTTCCATTATTACAGTTCCCCCTTTTCATCTCTGCTAATTGCCCCTATTCCAATTTGAGAGGCGACCCTTTATATTGACCCATGTCTCCTTATCCCTTTTAATAAGTGCCAATCAAAACAGTGTGATCAGATGAAAATAAATTTAATCCGGAAAATCATAATTATAGTTTGAAAAGAGATCACCATCATAGGCCTATAACACAACATTTATTTCGTAAGGCAAATAATTATATAACTCGAAGAATTATCCCGATGGTAGACTTCAAGAAAGAACCTGTGCAAGTCAAACGCGTTGACCAACTCAGAGGGCGCTGTGTACTTATTGGACATGACAGGGATTAAGGTAGCCATTGCTCCTGAAGAGAGTCCAAAGATCACTCCCATTTCAGTAAAAGCTCTCCTTGGATAAGAATAATGACCAGTAGCGTAATTATGGGGGGGGGGGGGGTGCAAGGAGGAAGGAAAGGCGCTACACACAAACAGGTGAGACCAGGGGGGATTAAGGGCAAGGAAGGTGAACTTGAGATGATATAAGGAGATACTATTCTCGAGAATGCCCTTTAGATATTATATTTATGTGAATACAACAGATTATGTTAAAGCAAAGGCACGATTTGATTTAATATTGAGTATTAAACCTGTAAACAGAAAATTCCTCTCAATGTTTATTGTTTGTGAATCCCTGTAACAGTGGGTTCGTAATCTCGTTGTCTTTATCACATTTACAAAACAAGTTCAAACATAAAACAATCCGTGATTATTGTGTATCTAAGTAATTAATGTTAAATAGGATCAGTATAATAAGCATAAAAGTGAAAAGAGTATCTCCATCATTATATGGTACTTTGAGATTTAATTTAAAAAATATATAATTATGCCAAAACTGCTTACTTGCGTATCGATTTCCTTGATTATCTTTTTATAATCTTATTGATTATTGTATAATAGAAATGATTATTCTCACTTAAGTCGTAAGAGACCACTCCATGACAAATTTAGGGTCCTGGGTTGAGTGAATTGTCTTCCTTTAAAAAAAAACAGAGTTGAGAATTGATAGTAGTTTCAAGCTCTTTGCTTATTCGCTCTCAACAAAGTTAAAGCAACAATGATTTTGGTGATGATAATCCTAATAGTGATAGATTCAAGATTCAAGATTCAAGATTCAAGATTTTATTGTCCATAATATAATACAGAAATTTGTTTTCCATTGGTATAACATGTAATACATAAAACATAAGACAAAAACATGGTGTCGTGTGCTGAAAGCCAGAAGGGCGTCAAGACTCTATAAGAAAAAGTTTATGAGCAGGTACGGTCCTCCGGCTTTCAGCACAAAACATGACAAGACAGTTATATGACTTATACATAGCAAGAATTTTAAATACAATTCTGAATCACATCATGAATAAATAATGAATATAGATGTGAATATGAAAGTAGAATAGGAGCAGCATCATAATCGAAATACGAGCAGAAAGATAAAGGAAAAGAGAGCTCAAGCTCGAAGGACTGATAGAAGAGAGAAATATAGGGAAAGTTGGTAGGGGTCCAAAGGAAAATGGGAGAGACAGAGAAGGAGAGATGGCATAATTTCCAATCAGATTATAATGCATGACATAAAAATACAACAAAAATCAGCAGCAGAGCTAAACAACGGATGTTTTGACCCACAAAGGTGATAAGGCGGACAACTTTCCAACCCAATCCCTACAAGTTAATTTACTGGATGGGTAGAAAAAAAGTTAACAAATAATCATAATCGCTATTATTTCGCTTAAAGCTGAGAATTTCGTGTTACTTGTGCATTATAGATGTGCATGGAATTTGGAATAAAAGAATTTCTGTATCTGGCTCTACGGGTAATTGGTACACGCAGGCGGATTCCTGAGCGGTTAAAAGTAAAACAAGAA
>JAVYIG010011617.1:0-59374 GCA_035222895.1 Strongylocentrotus droebachiensis | reverse complement strand
TGGTTAGTGGATTGTGACATCCTCATGGGACAACTCTCCAATTTGTTGTGTACAAAACTATCATTAATTTCTGTTTTTCCAAGTGCCTTCTCATTTTGGGCACTACTCAAAGTATATTATTGATAGCATCATTATAGATCCTCCTGAATCATACATTTGAAATAAAAATGATGCTTTAATCATTGGTTTGATGAACAAACCTTATTTTGTTTTTCAATTTAACGTTTTCTTTTTATTGATGGTCATTTGAAGATACCGTAGATTTGGAGTCAAAAGAAGTTAGTTTAATAATCGCTTGAAGTTTTGGTTTTTAAAGATACCTTATTACGCTACTTGACAGAATACAGAGCAAGATGTCAGCAGTTGTCGAGAGACAAATTAATTTACTTGTGACGCCAGATTGTCGCCTAAGAAGTGAGTTTTTGTATAGTTGACATTGAGCATTCAGTAATTTCATTTATTTGTGAAAGAAGTATGAGAAATGTATAATTTTCAGAGCTCAAGCAAAAGCTGGTATTGAAATGTACATTTATATTTGTACATGTGAAGGAATTTGAGTTTATTGCATACGTGTAAAGGTATTTGGTTTGAACGTAGGTGGCGTTTTACGAATTGTAGACGTGGCTCGTAATTTAAAAGGGAAAGTTCCAATGATATTATTAATTATCTATTTTGGTTATAAAACAGTGAAAGATAACCAGTTCATGCATTTAGAGCAATTTAGAATGTGGTATATATAAAATATGATCGCTTATATCGATCCTTAAAGAAATATTAAATATATGATGAATTGTAATGTATAAATTGTTTCATCCAAAAATGCGATGGACAAGGTCTTAAATTTGTTACTTGTTAGAACCAAGGAGGGCAAGTGAAATTTATAGTTTGAAGATTTGGTGACAGAAATGAAAGAAATGACTATATATTTGTCATTTCTTTGTTAGTTATACATGTATTTTTTGTATGGTCATTTAAACTAGATTTAGTCTTTGGAGATTAATCGGTTATGAGATATTGACATGATAGAATATTTGGATACAAACAGAAGTATATTGTATTTGTATGAAATAGAGAGTTTAGTTGAATTCAGTTGTTACCCATTTGAGAAAAGGAAAGGAAAACTCTTATACGTGTTTTAGAGAGTGTATTCATTTATTGATAACATATCACATACATATATTTATGAGTCC
Source organism: Strongylocentrotus droebachiensis (assembly GCA_035222895.1). NCBI lineage: Eukaryota > Metazoa > Echinodermata > Echinoidea > Camarodonta > Strongylocentrotidae > Strongylocentrotus > Strongylocentrotus droebachiensis. Next base: position 58,184 of record JAVYIG010011617.1, on the reverse strand, counting down.
TTTGATATATATCTTTGCAGATTTGAATACAATAAAATATACAGTTTCAAGTGGCAATCTGGTACGGTGTGACTGAGTTCCCTATTGATCCAATCATTTTGTATGTTGAAACAAATGGGAAAGTAGTCAAGCACTTCGTCACAATGTCACGTACGACACACATCTGTTTATCCATTCATTTAATCCAAAAACAATTGACATAATTGATATGATGAATGATTCATGGTAGTGACAGCAAAAGAACCATTATACAGAGTTCATTCATATCAGGATAATTTTTGTAAATTTGTACATGATATAAATGGATAAAATGCGTTGAATGTAAATGGGATAATATGATTGCAGGGCCCTCAGGGAGAACAGTATGGATACTGATGAGGCTACCCTGGGTAAAAAAGACATATTATTATTATTATTATTATACGTCGCACATAATTGCTTGAATATGGAACGAAGGAAATACTCGCTATTTCATACACATCTACATGCACAGTTGTAAATGAAATCTGTCCTTTTACATTGTCGGACTACATATACATAACTACATGTACATATATTGAGTAATATACAATCCATGCTTCTGTAGCAGAAGACCTTTAAAAAGATACCTGAGTTATGCATGCATTACACGTTGCAACAGAGAAATTTGAAATTCAATGATGATCTTTAAATGGCAATGCAAAGCGCTGTCAATAATCATCAATCATTCTTCTGAAAGCATTTCATATTATAGGGTACAGTATCTGGGTTGTTGCATACAAATGCATGAAAAGGAAGAGAATCAGAGATTTTCATAGGAGTTTCTCGTCCTGCTATCTTCCTTCTTTAATCCCTTTCATGCCACTACATTTTTTAGCCTTTGTCATACAGTATGTACAGCAGATGAACGTCAATACTTGAAAATGGACCGTTAATCATCTAAATGTATATCAGTGGTAAGTTGGCCATAAAATGTATTACAAGACTATAAACTTTTATACAATGGTGATACTTTGTTCTTTTTAGAGATAAAGAGCTAGCCCAGGCCTTCTCAACTGACGGCCACTCGTGGCGCTTGGTCAGTCAGAGTGGCGCGCGACTGTTCCAAAAAAAAAAAAAAAAAAAAAAATACAACTTAAATTAACAAATTATATTCTAAAATAAAAAAAACTCAGGAAAATCAAAAAGTCGCAGTCGAAGTTGAGCCCAAAATGTAAGAAAGCCATTTTGTTTGTTTGATTTTCACTTCATTTTGACATTTTCTGTGTTTATTGCACAAAAATAATTACATATAAATTATCTTCCAGTGTAGATTTTAGCCAGGAATTGTACTAATTATTTCACATCAATATGAAATTATGATCGATGTTTTATGGAACAAAAAGGTGTTAAAAATGCAACATCTGGGCCTTAAAAAAGCCCTAAAATCCACTAGCTTCCGGGGGCTTCGCCCCCTGGAACCCCCGGTATCGGCTCGGTCACTACGCTCCCTCACAACCAGGCACGTAGCCAGACTTTGATGTTTGGGGGGGCACATACATGTAATCGATCGAGGTAAAAAAAAGGGGTCTAAAAAAGTTCAACCGATCTTGGAAATTTAGGGGGGGGCACGTGCCTCCCCCCCCCCCCCCCCCCCCCCCCCCCCGTGGCTACGCGCCTGCTCGCAACACAGTCACCAAACATACAGGGTTGGCACTTCAACCTCAATACATTTTTGTTTTGGCGCTTCTAATAAACTAGTTGAGAAGGCCTGAGCTAGCCATTCTGAGTAAAGAAAGAGTGTTCCACAGCCCACAGTATGGGAGTGGCATAAAATGTTCTTTTACTGTTCATGTATGGATAACCAAACATTTTCTATTAAAGTGATATTTTGTGGGCGATATTTCACTGGGGATACAGGATGAGGGTTAGGGTTGTAATTGGATTTAAAGTATAGGTTAAGGTTTAGCTTTAGGGTTAGGTTCAGGTTTAGGTATAGTAAGTTCTTGGTCCAGCGTTGCAGTTAGGAAATTGCAAGTGCAGCAACTGTCACTGCAGCATGTTCCCATTTAGTTCCCTCACCCCCCCCCCCCCTTTCTTCTGCTCTCTTTCCCTACATGTATATTCCTTTTTAAATACGTACACTATACAGGGTTCCCCTTCCTCTTTTTTTTTAATTATCATCTTTATTTTTCTTCAACTGAGACTTCACTCTCATATGCTTAATCACAATAGGTACCGCCAAAGGCAGTAAAAAGGGTCGACCATGCTGTCATAATCCTTTGGTGGTCTGTCATGACTGCTTTATGGGGTTGTGCATATAAGCAAAGCCGACAATAATGAATTAAAAAAAAATCTGGATTTAAATAGCGCTAATACGAAATACCATCTCTAAGCCCTTCACAGATATTATGATAACCCGGACATTGGTTTCATTCACACAAAGTGTGCACCATCTCCACTCCCTGGGGGGTATTGCTACCATATGGTCACTGTGAGGGCATGTGGCAATTTCTATCATAAAGGCTTTCGTCATCCTACCAGGTCCCCTTTATTCTCCTGGGTATGGAGTGGAAAATGTACATAAAATGCCTTCACAAAAGGCATTAGTGCTGTGTCCGGATCGAACACACAACATTTGTAATTTCAGTCAAGTGCTCAAACCACTACACCTCTAATACCGCAATCAGGATAACAACACATTTTTCTGGCAGTGGGGACAGGGGTAAAGTCAAACAAATAGTCTCAAAAAATTTCATCAAGCTTGGTCTGCAAAGAGTTGGCATAGTTGACCAATCCTACATTTGAGAATACAAAGCAATCAGTAATCATCGCCCAAAGGTTATCACAACAGACAGGCAGAAAAGACCTCAATATCTTGTCCGATAGAGGGGGGTGGGGGGGGGGGGGGGGGGGAGGGTGGGGGAGGTGGGTGTTCTACCGTTGCAAGTGTGATACTTCGCTATCTGGTTTGGCCAATTTTTCAATACCATAAATCTCCGTGTATAGTTTTGATTTATGGCGCTATGCCTGGCAATGTCTCCCAGCTCAGTAATCAGTGTGTTGACTCACCACTCGGAAACTAGAACAACACTCAAATTTGTCTGTCATCTTGGTTTGAAAGTCTTTCTAATAGATCTCAATATGTAGTTTATAATAATAATTCCTCCAATTTTGCTTGGGCGTACCACAAGGTTTTATCCTAGGTACTCTACTGTCTTTAATTTACATTAATGATCTTACACATTCTTCTAAAAACGACATTGTTACGTTTATTTGTGACAAGTTCACAAGCACAAAATAGGGGTGCGCCTTATACACAGAGATTTACGGTACATACCCTCCTCTTTTGATACATACTTCATACTGTTTGTAATCTCAATCCCAATTTGTCCTATAATGACAATTTTCATTTCTGCCCTGTCATTTGTATCTCACCTGTGTCTTTCTTATCCTCACATCCGCTGAGTTCATCTTGGCACTCTCCTCCTGCTCGATGCTCTGCTCCATCACTGCAAAAATAATTGAAAATAAGAATTGAAAATATAGCATCATCATCAACACTATATATAGCCTTGTTCCCATTATAAACATTACATTTAGCATTGGGATTTAGTTGTGGAATTCTCTTGTTTGAACACTAAATGTTAGTGACTACTGTGAACACTGTTAATTTTGCATTATTAATATTTCACCCTGAGCGACCCCAAAATATATTTGCTGGTTCTTAAATTCGTGTTGCATGCAATTCAGCTAGTTCAAAACATGCATAAAAAGTCATGCTTAAAATTTTTGCAAGTTCTAAAATTTGCGAAAATTAATGTACCATGAATATTATTTACTTTTACAATATAGTTTTAAAATGGTTTTTCTGCCCATGATACTGAAGGTAGAATTATTCACAGATGAGTTTCCTTGGGACTAACAACGTGGCTTTTTTCCTGTTGCATTAAAGAAACATTTTTTGAAGTAATGTAATACAGTGAAACCTGTCTATGCAGACCACACAAGGGAGACAAGAAAAGTGGTCTTTATAGGCAGGTGGTCTTTATGTACAGGTTCCTTTAGTACATGTTTCGATAAGAAACTATTTTCAAGGGAAACAAAAAAGGTGGTCTTTGTAGACAGGTAGTCACTAAAGCAGGTTTGACTGTATTAATATAAATCAATAATACCACATATCCAAAAACCTTTGATCAAGGCACAACAATATCAATTACTCAAAGAAAATGAGAAGTCCAAATAATTACCCACAATAATATCCAATAGGTTATAGATATTTTTTATAATTTGATTTCCATTCTACCTTACCAACCCTGCTTTCAACATAGCGACTGATCATTATTCACAACCCAGAAACAACTATTTTGATAAAATGATCAACTATAAATAATTTGATCTTCTACTGTACCTTTAAAGGTAAGGCAAAAAAAAAAAGACCAACCATGCTTTCAATATAGCAAATGATTATTATACAAAATCCAGTGACAAATATTTTGATAAAATGATCTTCTATTCTACCTTTAAGGTAGCAAAAATAAAGACCAACCCTGCTTTCAATATAGCGACTGATCATTACTCACAGCCCAGAAACAACTATTTTGATAAAATGATCTTTTATTCTACCTTTAAGGTAGCAAAAAAAAAGACCAACCCTGCTTTCAATATAGCGACTGATCATTACTCAGAGCCCAGTGACAACTATTTTGATAAAATGATCTTTTATTCGACCTTTAAGGTAACATAAAAAAATAAAGACCAACCCTGCTTTCAATATAGCGACTGATCATTACTCACAGCCTAGAAACAACTATTTTGATAAAATGATCTTTTATTCTACCTTTAAGGTAGCAAAAAAAAAGACCAACCAACCCTGCTTTCAATATAGCGACTGATCATTACTCAGAGCCCTGTGACAACTATTTTGATAAAATGATCTTCTATTCTACCTTTAAGGTAGCAAAAAAAAAGACCAACCCTGCTTTCAATATAGCGACTGATTATTACTCAGAACCCAGTAACAACTATTTTGATAATTTGATCTTCTATTCTATCTTTAAGGTAACAAAAAAAGACCAACCCTGCTTTCAATATAGCGACTAATTATCATTCAGAACCCAGTCCCAGTAACAACTATTTTGATGAAACGATCTTCAATAATAATTTGATCTTCTATTCTACCTTTAAGGTAACAACAAAAAAAAGACCAACCCTGCTTTCAATATAGCGACTAATTATTATTCAGAACCCAGTCCCAGTAACAACTATTTTGATGAAACGATCTTCAATAATAATTTGATCTTCTATTCTACCTTTAAGGTAACAACAAAAAAAAGACCAACCCTGCTTTCAATATAGCGACTAATTATTATTCAGAACCCAGTCCCAGTAACAACTATTTTGATGAAACGATCTTCAATAATAATTTGATCTTCTATTCTACCTTTAAGGTAACAACAAAAAAAAGACCAACCTTGCTTTCAATATAGCAAATGATTATTACCGTATACAAAATCCAGTGACAAATATTTTGATAAAATGATCTTCTATTCTACCTTTAATGTAGCAAAAAAAAAGACCAACCCAAGATTCAAGATTCAAGATTCAAGATTCAAGATTTTATTGTCCATAATATAATACAGAAATTTGTTTTCCATTGGTATAACATGTAATACATAAAACATAAGACAAAAACATGGTGTCGTGTGCTGAAAGCCAGAAGGGCGTCAAGACTCTATAAGAAAAAGTATGTGAGCAGGTACGGTTCTCCGGCTTTCAGCACAAAACATGACAAGATAGTTATATGACTTATACATAGCAAGAATTTTATATACAATTCTGAATCACCCTGCTTTCAATATAGCGACTGATCATTATTCACAACCAAGAAACAACTATTATGATAAAATGATCTTCTATTCTACCTTTAAGGTAGCAACAAAAAAGACCAACCAACCCTGCTTTCAATATAGCGACTGATCATTACTCAGAGCCCTGTGACTCAGCCCCTGTGGTTTGAACTCAAATCTATTCCCAGTCTCTCTGCAGGGACTTACATGATTATTTCCATAAATGTTGAGGCGATCGAGTGCCCCCCGCACGTATACTCTCCCATATGCGCATGATACACAAATTATGCTCCCCGCTCGGAGCTCAGCGGGTATTGAAAGCTTCCCGATGCAGCAGGCAGAGAGCGGCCCTATCGTTAAAGCAATTACCCCTCATGAATCAACTTTACGCCGAGTATGAATATTAAGTATGAATCGAGAATGAAGATCAGAATAAACAGGCTTCTATTTTTAGAATCAATCCAATCAAACCATAGATGAGTTTTTCTCTCTGTTGCAACAATGATTGTGTCAAGCTACTCAGGTCTTATGGCGATAAATTTTTCCGAAAGTGAAATTGATTTTTGTCTCATTAGTATTATGAAATGATATTCTTCAGTATAACCTTAGTGAATATCACACAAATGAAAATAAACATCTAGTTATATCACTATCAATTGTCTGTTGATTTATACGTGTTGAGAAAATCCTTTACTTGTACCCTAGAACAAACTTTATTACTATTATTATTAATCATTACTATTATTACTATTGTTATTATTATTACTACTACTTTTAAGATTACTGTTATTATTATTTTTATTAATATTATTATTAATATTATCAATATTATTATTTATCTATTTATTTGACCAATCATAAAAAGCACATAACAATGGCAAGAGACAAATACATAGTAAGAATATTCAAGAATAAAAGGAAAAGGAATACATGTAGGAGCAGCGAGTGGGTCAGCTGTAGGATAATAGGAATAATTTGTATTTAGTGTAAATATCAAGCCGATATTAAAATACACATATTAATAGATGCATCTCTTTCAGCCATCTTCACATTTTCACTTAACCGTCAAGGGATTCAATTCTGAATATTATCTCTTTATGCTTTCAATGTCAACTTATACCATTACCATGTTATTTCAAGCATATTCTTTAAAGTACACATGATCAAATCCATGTATTTCTAACAATCAATTTTCCTTCTTTGATTGTCACGATGAAACATGAGCACAACAGAATTGATTTGTTGTTGTTGTTTTAGTTTTTATTGGCGTGTATAATTCATTTATGAATATTTACGCAAACAATCTGCTTAGCTTTCACACAAGTTTCATTGATCTCCCTCTCTATTTTCAAAAAGGTCATATTCTTTCAAGGGTGCATGTATTGGCATAATTAGGTTTCTAAAATTGAGTACCGTTTGATCTCTTACTGCCTTTTTGAGAAAGGGCTAATTAGCAATCTCTCTCTCTCTTCTATCAAAAATCTGGCCAGAAATAGTGCTAAATCATGGGCCAAAGTGACGCAGAAGCAATCTAGGAGTGTGGCTTTAATTTCACCGGTTCACTGAAGCATTGAATTTGGTTTCTCTGGACTCGGCTCTCATTAGGGCACAGTGATGTATGACAGTGAGTGAGGCTCATAGCTGTCGAGTGTTTGATACTCGATACGGCGATGGAGAGATTGATAGGCGGACAGATTGTGGTATCGATGCGGAATGATAAGGGCTTCTTGCCATGGAAATAGAAAGATGATATAGGACATATTATAAAGAAAAGATATTATATAACAAAAAGATGGATGGATGGAATACATGCTTCAGACCAGTGTCTCATACATGTATGTCCCTTCTTAATGTTGGATATTTTAGTGTTTAGAAGAATCATCGTTGGTGATTTTGATGCAAATTTTGAGGAGAGCCATTGGGAATATTTTCTCCCCCCGAGTGGAAACGGTAAATGGGAAGTTATCAATTTTCTAATTGGCTAATCACCACTTGCCGGGGCATTTTTATGTAATCTGTACTTGATCGCACCATGAGAGAGAGGGAGGGAGGGAGAGAGGGAGGGAGGGAGAGAGGGAGGGAGAGAGAGGGAGAGAGAGAGGGGGGAAGGGGTAGGGGAGGGATAGGGGAAGGTTGGGGAAGGAGGAAGGGGGCAGGAAGAAAGGCAAGGGGAGGGAGGGAGGAAGGGGGCGGGAAGAGGAGGGAGGAGAGGAGGGAGGAAGGGGCGGGAAGGAAGGCAAATGGAGGGAGAGAGTGGGGAGATGGGAGAAAGATAGGGAGGGAGAGGAGAGTAGGAATGAGAGGAAAGGAGAGAGAAGAGAGGAGAGAGAGGGGAAGGAGAGAGAAGAGAGGAGAGAGAGAGAGAGAGAGAGAGAGAGAGAGAGAGAGAGAGAGAAGTCCAAGGCCAATGTTCATGATACATGAGGCCTTAGTCATACATGTAATATCGGTCAGAAGCCATTGCCCCGAACCCACCTGTATTATTCAAGGATTAATATTAAAATTTGTATGGAAACTATGGATGCCGTATGGGAGGGTTCAAATTCTTGAAACAAAGATTTAATGGTAGTAAGACTTTATAACAGAGTATACATGAAATTGGATAAGAGAAATGATGCTGTGCAAGAAAAAAAGCAATTATAACAGAGAGAGAGAAGAGAAAAAATATGAGACAGACAGGAAAGGTAAAGAGAATATGCCAAGATAAAATGTATGTGATGGAAAAACTATAGCAAAAATTAATGGAAAGAGAGAGAGAGAAAATATTAGAGAGATGAAGAGAGAAAGGCAAAAAGATATTGACAGAGAGAATTGGAAGATCAGGAAGATCCGAAAGTAGTATAGATATAAATTAGGGAAAAATTGACTACCGGTAATAGAAAAAGAGACATGTACAGAAGGAAAAGAACATTCTGTATACAAAAATATATATCCTGTAACAAAACACAGAGATTCGTATCATAGCACTTTTGACATCAGAGTCCAAAATTGCATCACAGGCATTCAATAAGCCCTCTCACAAAATTTCATCCTTTTTGATTGGAATGCCATCTTTCTATTATCTATGAACTGTAGATTACTGCAATATCTTTTTTTATTTTGTCTTCTTTCCTCTTCCGCTGATGATATATCAAGGCCCAAAGTAGGACTTCATAACGATGCAACCCCTAGCTACGAGTCATGCATAGGGCATGCCTATGCCAGCTAAATTGGCTTGGCATAAAATTCCTTATCAAATTTGCAAAAGGCTGTATTTATAATGTATACAGATAGTCTACAGATGCACATCCCCCTTGTGCTTATTTCAATCATAGCTACCCCAATATGATTGCTTTCTCCAAAATCGCAGCATGCGGTTGTCCTGTGAGTCCAATCGAGAATTGGAAATGCTCGACGCAGAGTGCATGTGCGCGCAATTTCTCCCGTTTTGGCCACGAATCAACCCTGTTTATTGATCCTTAAATGTGAGAGAAGCGGTATTGATTGGGTTTGCGAAATGATCGAGAGGGAGTTTTGAATTACAGTATGAAATCGGGGAGACTACTCGACGAGGATAGGTCGTCGCTGGTTTTGACATTATGACGGAGATGGAGGCAACTGGGATGGTGTCACTGCAGTGGCATTGACTTAGAGATGATGAAGCGCCCATGTCGAGGCTACATGTGCATGTATGCAAGGGCACATGTAGAGGGAAGTTTTCTCATCTTTTTAGAAAACGTCTGTTAAGGGCCAGAAGGGCTTTAGCTCTGTGTAAAATGATAAGAGTTAACACCCTTCTGGCTCCAAACAGATGAAACCATTTTTTTTTAAACCACCTGTACAGAAAGGAAACCCTGTCTATGTAGAACAAACTATTTGCCTTGAAGATGGTTTCCCTTTTCTGAGAGAACCTGTAAACAGTGACCACCTGTCTATAAAGATGGCTTTTATCGTCTTTAAAGACCATAATTCCACATTGATCATTCAAATAGTCTTGGAAGAGTCTTTCAAAATGTAGGGGAAAATGAAGTAAATAGTGCTTTGGAAAATACTGTATGTCCTTGGTTTAAAAGCATTTCAAAATTGATAAACGATTTGGTAAGGTACATGAAGAGCTGGCATTGATTTTGTTGAGGCCACTGGAGTAAAAATAGATTTGTTTCATCTGTGCCGGTAATCAAAATAACTTTATCCAATGTGCAATTACCTACATACTAGTTGTAAATGAATGTACTTTTATTAAATCTCAAAATGTGTTGATTAATAGTGACTCAAGCCCACTTACCTTAGTCATTGCACATGTAGATGTAGGTTTACTCATTGTGCATGTCATATTTCACATTTTGGGGGCTAATTCGAGCCAAATAGATTTGCATTCAGTGATTTCATGCATTACATTTCATTCATCAACAAAATCAATTACTTTTTTTCAGGGCACTTTTAAAGGTTTGGTAAAAACTGCACCAATAGCAAGGCAATTTCTATTATATTAATTTGTTTACTGGTAATTAAAACAAAAACTTAAATAATACCCAATACTTGGATTGTCTTGAAAAGTAATAATGAATTCCTGAGCATCGTAGCCATCTTCTGGATCATAACTTCCCAGCCACTACCTTTAGCACAGGTTTTTTTTTTCTTCCAGCAAGTTAAATATCTTTAGATATAAATAGTACTTTTAAAAGCACTGTTCAAAATTGGTCAGCAAACTGTTAAGCATTGGACCTGCATGAATACACACTGCGGCCTATTTCTATCCTACTGTACATATATATCCCTGTATTCTTGTCATTGTAAAGTGACAAATAATAAATTCAGTAGCGCTGTTGCCTTCATTAAATAACTTCCACAACCTTTCAGACTGACTTTTTGGAATTTATTTTCAAAATTTATATAGCATCTTGAAGAGGACTTGTCATCCCAAGCTTAATATCCACAAACTCTTGAGCATTAAACCTGCACACATGTATGTACACCACTGTAGAGTATTTCTATCCAATATCCCTGTATTCATTCCCTTTAGGCTTTACACCTCTCTGCACGCCGGTACCCTCCCGCCCGCCCCAAGACTTCCCACCCTGCTTTCAAATGCTGCTTTATTGGCAATGCAATACTTGTATTACCCAGCCAGCCGGCCACTACCGAGTTCACAGAGTTTTCAGGACACACACAAAGTCACACATAAATTTACATGAAGCTATAGCTTGCTTGCTAGCTAGCTCAGTCTACGACTTTGGGAAGTGCTATCACCATCAATGAAAGGGGCTTCTGAGAGGTTTGGAAACCTCTTTTGTTTGAATTTCCTCATCAGGTTTAAAACCCAACCTTTTCTAGGAATATAGAAGTAGGACTAGAAGCAATTCACTTTCTAAAGCTACGCTAGTGATAAAAATATAAAGAATGAAATTGTGAAAGTTTGACAAATCTATTCACTTGTGCCAAAGAGTCTGATTTCAAATTCATGGATTTTCCTTGTTGAGAAATTAAGTAACTTGTGGAGAGAATCAATCAATCAAATCAATGTTTGAAATGATACTCTACTTTGCTTTTACACAAGAATTCAACTAATAATATTTATTTTCTTTTAACTGCTGATTTAGAATGCTGACATGCGGAGTTAAAATATATGTGCTATGAGAAAGTTACAGACAAACAAATCTTGACAGGAACAATGTACTATTCAACTTTAAAATAACGTTTTTAAAAATATAGCTTTCTTCTTCTAAACAAAAGTCTCACAGAGACTTTCTTACATTCATGGTCAAAACGATTAAAAAGACACTTAAACATCTACGCCAAAGAGGAATACAGCACCTTTAAACTGTCTCTTTATTCCAAACTTTACTAGAAAATAATGACAAAGAAAATGGTTACGTACTCTTTAACTTTGCTCTGACTTTGTTTGCTGTTTTCTTGATGTCACTCATCAACTCCTCCAGCTCATCTTTGACTTCTGCAAATGGGGAAATAAAAACAAGATAATGATTGATTGGAATATCTTATACAGAGGAAAAGCACCAGCAAAATGTTAACACTTCAAAACATTTGTGATGCACATACGTAGACCCAATATTTTTACTCTGAACTTGACTAAAGAGAGAGAGAGAGAGAGATAGAGAGAGAGAGAGAGAGAGAGAAAGAGAGAGAGAGAGAGAAAGATAGAGAGAGAAAGAGAGAAAGAGAGAAAGAGAAGGGGGGGATATGAAACTCCTTTACAGAAACTCCAATTGTTTCCCTGTGAATAGAATTTTTGAATGAAAACTATTACAAAAAAGGAACTTTTAAACAAAAAACAAACAAATAAACAAAAAACAAACAACAGAAAAGGAAACAAAACTGCACTGATCAATAAAGGCTGCTTTCTTGTTTCCCTTTTATAGCCTTTATACACAAGGCAGCATACAAGTAGTATCCATTACAATTCAATATAATCACTTTTGTATACTACTTTCATATCAATAGAAGATAGTGAGGGGCAATTTACAGACACTCGTGTATGAATAGTGAGTCTACAATATACATTTACTGTTGAAATTTATATATGTAAATTATGTTTCCTTCCCTATTGACGCTTTATCTCAGGGTGACAGTTGAATATACTTGCACATAATTATGTGAATCCTTAACATGGCAATACTAGTGAACATATGTGAACGCCACATCAGGCAATACCAGTCTACATGTTTATACATGTATTTGTGTAAGTATGTGAATGCTACATCAGGCAATATCAGTATACATGTAGATAAGTGAACGCTACATCAGGCAATATCAGTGTACATCTACATATGTGAATGCTACATCAGGCAATATTGGCGCACAGGTACGTACATATACATGTATGTGAACGCCACATCAGGCAATATCAGCGTACGGATGTGAACGCTACATCAGGTAATATTTGGTGTAATATAGAATCATGGATTTTATTGATACAGACTCCTGACATTTGATAGTGGAGCACTGCACATTGGATGGGTTTGATGGACTAATAAAGACCTGCACAAACAATCTACGTCCAATTTTAGCCTCACTGTCAGGCTGCATGTTATCACAGACCTTTTATTTAAAGGTTGGGAGGGGATTGAGTCACGGTGCCCCGTGCAGAGGCTAAGCCTAAGCCATCAAGCAGCTATTTGATTATAAATGTCTTACGAGAACTGAAGATAAGTACAGTGTAGATACAAACATGCTTTTTGGGTCATATTTTACATTCTTTCACAAATTTAGTTTTTAATTGAAAGGATGAAGAAATAGTAGATTGAAATTTTAACCTATCATTGTTCACAATTTTTAGATATACAGACTAGAATGTGTTGTGTACAGTACATGTACCTGTTCAAGTCATAAAACTTTAGGATGGATACTGTTTTTATTAGTCAATATTTTTGCATACAGATATTTCAAGGATCGCAGCAAAACACACATTTTTGCAAGTTTATGTACTTCTTATAAATACAGGCTACTTTACATGTAAATTGTGAAATACATGTTAGCACATTCACTCCCACATTGGCGACTCATTTTTGTATGACCTAAAAATTATGACCCTATAATTCATGAAATTCTTATATATAATTCTAACATATATCCATGTGAATGTATGTAACATTTAAAACCCTCACAAAAGTAATAGCTTATATTCAAGTAGCATTTCACTATCGTCGTTTCAGAATTTCTTTTCCTCACTTTAATGGCTTAGATATATAATTCACTTATAATTGATGTACATTAACTCTTTGAAGTGAGGCTATAAATTTTGCTGTGAGCCCTGAACCAACTGATTATGAGCTCATGGCTTTATGAGTTAATCATACAAGTTAATGGTGGGGTAATGATGAGGGAATGGGTATTCTGGACTTTAGCACATTACTCCACCTTGCCAGTGTAAATATATCCATTTCCTCTAACCTATAGGCAAACGATTTTGAACATTCATTTAACACAGAAGACACAGCAGACAAAGATAACCATCAAAAAAATGGAAGAAAATATAACTTGCTCCAGGAAATGGTGTATTGTGGTAATGGGGTGGGGGAGGGGGTAACAAGGTTTAATTGGTTTAGAGCCCTTTAACAAAAAATACAAGTAAATTTCCTCTAACCTAAAGGGAAATGATGGAGATGTCATGGGAAGAACATTCATTTAACACAGAAAACAAAAGACAAAGATAATTTTTTTTTTAATTGAAGAAAATAAAAATTGCTCCAGAAAGAGTGTATTATTATAATGGGGGGAGGGGTGGGGGGGGGGGGGCAATGTTTATTTGGATTAAAGCCCTAAAAAACATTCAAAGTAAAACTTTTTTTTGGGGGGGGGGGGGGGTTCAAGAGCTACATTGTGTATCTAATGAAGATATGGACATTCTGGAATAATGCATGACATTGATTATGTATTAATAAATTTGTAAATATTTGTTCAAATACATCCATGGATAAACATGCATGCTCAAAGGATTAGGTATTCCTAGAGCACATTAATATTTTCTCCTAATCTAGTTATGAATAAAGCGCATGGACACTTATCAGTATTTGGCAGAGAACGCTTTTCTTTATAAGGAAAGAATTTGGAATGAGATTTAAGAAATCCAAAAAGAAGGTAGAACCCTCATTATTCATTAACTTTACATTCCTTGAACAATTGACTTATCATTTTTCTTTTATATATCAAACTTACAATGCTTGTGATTTTTCTAGAAATGTGAACTGTGCACAATTAATCCAATGTTCGAACAGATAGATGTATTTTATCAATATCATTTTGAATTTAATTGATTTATCTCTAGATCTGTATATATGTGCCTATATTGCAAATCCACATGAAGATCGACTTGTAGAGTGTGACTGATCTTTCGTCTTGGAGCAATGTTATACCCTACTGCTTGGAAAAGAAAAACCCCTGAGAGAGAAAAGGAAGTAGACATGCAAGATTATTTAGGGCATGGGCATTTCCTGAGCCAAGAGCTGAGCTGGGATGTAGTATTACAATACCTCTCACTTCTGCTGCCCAATATATATATATATCTCTCTCTCTTTGCTGCGTCTCGATGGCATACATGTCTACCGCTGTCATGCAGACAGCGTTATTCACACACACAAAACACACTCCATTTCTTATGCACACAATGACCCCTGACTGCTTTAGTCTCCGCTAAAGACCGGCATTATCTTTCTCTTTCAGTCCGACCCAATTACAGTTATATCTCTGTCCATCCATTTTACTGTCATATAGGTCTATTATGTACTGAAAACATGTACAGGTGTATGCATGTGTTTCTCTTGCGCTATCTTAATGAGATGATTCCTTACTATACAAACTTGCTAATTTTTCTATTTTTACATCAATCAGACCACCAAACAATTTTTTATTTTTTTTGAGGGGGGGGGGGGGGGGGGTAAATGCTTGCTTACAACCTTATTTCATAAAATCACTTGCGCACCTGCAATCAACCCTGTTTATTTTTTATTTTTTATTCTGTTTTGTTTTCACAGTATCCACAGTTCAAGAAAGGTCAGTCATTCTCATTCCAGGGGTCTTGTTAATTATTTTTGAAGGAGGTAATTTGAATTTTATAGGAGGTACCATCACTGCGAGGGAGCGAAGCGACCGAGGGGGGGAGGGTGTGGGAGGGGAGTGTCCCCCCTCCCACGGTAGGGACCTTTTGGGATTTTCCACTTGAAATCGTGCAATCTGGTGCATACCTAAGAAGAAAATTTGTAGTTATCTTTCCTACCTTGTATTACACATATATTGTAATAAACACACATATTGTTCATGTTTAATATTACATGAACAATCATAACTCATAAGAAAAGTTATTAAGTTGATAATTATTTATCACTTTGTACCATTACTTTGTAATTTTTAATTAAACTGAGATGATGCACCATACTCAATCTTTCTACATCATGATTTGTTGAATACATGTACAGTATTTAAATAATGGGCAGCAGAGGCTAGATTTTGATTTTTTTTTTACTTGTGACTTTTATTTGGCTCCCCATATGAATTCTCATTTAATTATTTTTTTTTGACATGAAATTATTGAATACATTTAAGAATTTACTTCAGTTCCTGTTCATTTTATAATGTTATATCACTGTTTTTCCTGACAAAGTGAAGACACTGTATATTTGTTTATTCAACTTTTTTAAGGAAATAAATGAAAATAAAATAAATGAATCGATTGCGATCGGAAGTTAGTTTTGAATATTCGCGGAGCGCGAGCCTGCATATATCATGCGAGCTAGCTGCGGGGGTCCGCCGGGGACGGCCGTGGCCGGCCTAAACTCAGCCGAGTTCAAAACTCTGTTGCCGATTTGCGCATCTCAGAATCTAAAGTACGTTGTCTCTAGACATTGCACGCACGTGTATAGGCCCCGGTTTCCGTGATCTTCAAATATCAAATCGGCAACGGATAGTTTGGTTACAGCGAGCTAGCTTCAGTTTTGTTATGATCAGTGTGTATATATTTTATGCAGTGCATCGTCTTCTCGCGTGCACATCGGGATCGCAATGGGGTAGGGACGGGCGGGCTTGGCCGCCGCGCTGTGGGGGGAGAACTGCGATGTAACGTTAGATAGATAGGTCTAGGTAAGTACGGACGACGTCGCGTTCGTGATCGTAAGGGATTTCGTCGACTGCGGCCGTGTATGTGCGGCACTAATTATATCTTGGGACGAAATTAAGGAAATTTTGGATTAGCATTGATTTAGATCTACTTTCTGTGATTTTTGCAAGGTTTATTATAGGAATTATAGCCGGTAAGAAACGAGTGAATAGGCGGCAAGTTTTACCGGTTACCGGCTTTAAACGACAGCCCTGCATTCCATATACCGGTAACTGAATCTGGATTTATGAGATCTCATAAAAATCTCTCATCTATAAAAGTCACTTTGCAAATGAGTGACCTCTTTCTTTGTGTTTTTTTTTGTGTGGATCTGTCTGTCTGTCTATAAATTAGCTAAGTTTATTCGGCCATGGGTTATAACTTCTATATACTATTTCTTTATCATTTCACTTTGAAACTTAACAAAAATGGAAAAAAATTGACATTTTTACTGGGCACGTGAAGATGTAATTGTAAAAAAACTACACAGTTGAAATAATAAAAAATGCAATTTGCATGTAACATGATCTATATATCGGTATGTCATGGATGTTTCATTAATTTGTTGTCATTTTCAATTTGTTATGTTTTTTTTTACTTCTTCCAGCTCAGTCAACAAGACCAGAAGAATGCTGGTATTAGCTTCTCAATGTTCAGAAAATTATAATTATAAGATTTTTATATTACAGACAAGCTAAGACTTAGTTTACATGAAAATATATGAATGTACATTTACTATACTACCTTGAGTCCCCCTGTTTAAAAGTTTGCAAAACCTGTTCCTTTCTTAATTTTCATGGATATAAAAATACTTCTACACTGAACATTACATGTGAATAGAAATTTAGAACAGATTATACAACAGATAGGGTCTCATGTGCAAGACTAGACAATTGCATCTCTGCAACCTTACATGCTAATGAATAAATACACCCAATGGGACGTTACCGGTCACACCATATCAGCAGTGCGGCATTTAACACAACCCACTTTAGCCATCTCTATCCCCATGACCTTTCCCATACCCCCAACTCACTTCCACCCTTGGAAGAAGAAAAAAAACCTAGAGCAATGTCCAATCTTCACATTATTTCATCTCTCTTAAATTGCTAATGACACATCTATCCTCATGGATAAATATCTTGGACGTAATACACGCTGTGGCTTGGCCCAGTAAAGCCCACCACACACAAAACGCAGACAATGGTACTACTGGTCTGTTGTCACCACGATTCTGGGCCAGTTTAGCTTTTCCTCTTCCAAGGGATGGAAGCAGAAAATCCCTTGGAATTTAAGATTTCATTGATAATGTGACTATTCACTGTTTTTCAGATTCACTGTTTTTCAGATCCTCTGTCATTAAGGTTTTACACGGTTGAATGTTTGTATCAAATGCTACTGCAGGGAAAAAAATACTTAAAAAATTTTGGGGGCTACTTTTCAAGCTTGCTTGCATGAAAATAACACTCTTTAATTTGTTTTGCATTTAACTCTATGCAAATTTGGGGGGCTCTTTTATGACTTTGGGGGGCTCTTTTTGGCATATTGGGGGCCACTTCGCCCCGAGCCCCCATGTATTTTTTTCACTTTGCTACTGCAAATTCTTCCTAAATGAGATCGTAGTCAGATGATGTAGTTTGCGGAGGGAGGGATTAAGGGGATGGATGTGAGAGCACGTATGATTAGGAGAGGACTTGAAGTGTCTTTTAGATGACAAATGCATCACGACTCATGAATCATACTTTGCAAAGGGAGGTGTTGTTGAATAAACAACGCTGATAATAAATTCATATCTATCAGACAAGTACAATGTACACATTCTGCCATCAGACAATCAAATAATGTCCATGATGTAATGTGTACTGTTGAAAGCCAGAAAGGCACTTGATACACAATATTAAAGTTTTAATGGCTTCCTGGCTGTCAGCAAATTGCACATTACATATATATGTTGTACCCTGTATTAAAGTGAACATTCTAATATGTCCATTATGTAATGTGTACCGTTGAGTGCCAGAAAGGCACTCTAAACAAAGTTTATAAGTTTTCCTGGCTCTCCGCATTTTGCACTTGACATATATTTTGTACCTAGTAAGTGAACATAACAGGGCCTTGAAAGTAAGAGTGGTCTTGTGCACAAGATCCCCTAGAATTTAACGTTGACCCCCCAAATTTCAAAATCTAAATTGGAGGCCCATGTTTACAAACTCTAAAGAATAATCAATCCAAATCCCCCCCCCCCCACTTACATGTACCCACCAACCCCTCTGTGACAAACTGATTGTGAAGCCCTGCCTAAAATCTTAGTACCTACATGTACAGGTTCATATGTATGGTAGCCAGTAGCTAGCATTGGTACTGGAATCCAAATGATTTTTCAGAAGGTAGTGTTACAGACCGTTTTATTTGCAGGAGCTCCTTTTGGACATATCATACTGGATGTAAGATAACCTCCAATCACTTTGTTATGCATTAACCAAAATTCTTTGTTGGTCAAATCACTCGTCATTCCTGTCTCATTTTTACTTGTTATCTTAGTCAGATATGAACACACTTTTCCTCAAGATAGTTTGAACCTTTATATTAATATCATTAGGTATGAACAGGGCTTAGCAGCAGTTATATTCATGTTGCATGAAAGGTACTTATGCTTGATTATGATGCACTTGGTAATGACCACCGTTCACACTCTAGGTATGAAAGGGGACTATAGAAACGCTGATCTTCCCCTGATGTGAACTTATTCCACAAACAAAAGATCCAATTTGTACTGCTGGAATGGAATGAGATGGGGACAGGATAAACACGTAATTAATTGATCTCTGCTGCCTGCGTGGAGGAGCTTTAAAAGGCAAGATAACCTAATTGAGATGGTACAATTATATGCATGTAATTGGTATACAACGTACATTTGCACAGTCAACATGTACACTGTACATAAGTACATATAATTGCATGTACATGCATAGGGGACAAAAGGGGACAAAAGGAGCCAAACCTGTCTTAGTGGCCACCTCTATTAAAGGTAATACAAAGTTTGGAGAAATTTTGAAAATTGGGTGGATAGTGATTATTTACAATTTTAATAATATTCGGATGTGGATGTATTATAAGCCCTAACAAATTTAGCCCCTAAAACACTTCTGCTTTCGAGAAAAAGTTAATATAAAGATTTACCGGTGCTCCCGGTAAATTTTGATAAAATTTCGCATGGCGCCTACGGCCGTACAATGGTAGCTGCCACCATGAAAAATCTCAGAATATGTAGTTGTGACATATAATTTCCAAACGGGAAAAGCTTATCGGTCGATTTTAGTCAAGAAACATTGTTTTATAGCTTAATTAATATCTTGACCTTGAGATGGAGCTATACAACATAAAGAGTTTATTATTTACAATTTCATCACTTTAGACTCGATTTCAACAACGATCACTGAATATTGTAGGATCGCATATGCTTCCAATATGTTCATTTGAACCAAATTCATGACCCCATACCAAAACTTTGCATTACCTATAAAGAAGAGATATGTGTTTAATATTCAAAGAGCCTGTCTAGAAAGACCACCTGTCTACAGTAGCCACTTTTTAAGTTCCCCTTGGGTGGCCTAA
The DNA here is from genome assembly GCA_035222895.1 of Strongylocentrotus droebachiensis. NCBI lineage: Eukaryota > Metazoa > Echinodermata > Echinoidea > Camarodonta > Strongylocentrotidae > Strongylocentrotus > Strongylocentrotus droebachiensis. The sequence goes on along the minus strand of JAVYIG010011617.1, from coordinate 38,177 downwards.
AGAGACAAGTTTGACCGTACATGAATGTTGAACAGTTTGTAAATAAATCAAAGGTGTTTATCAAACATTATGGTGACATACATGTACATGGAATCCTGTTAGAAATAGGATACTGATACTAGCAAATAATGACTGATTTTGGTAGGAAAGAAATGGATCCATAATATCTGATATCTTTACATCAATTGCAATTCAGTATGATTTGAATTGCAATTATTAAAGTAAAGATCAGATAGCATTATCAGTTGGGTGGGGTGTGTTGCATAATTTGCATTACAGTATTATCTGACAATTATCATGAATATAGTTTGTGTACTGTGCAAATGCCCTTTTCTGCACACATTTAAAAAATGTTTCCAAATAGGGATGTTGATATAAACATGTATGATATATGGACATGTCTGCATATCTGAACATGACTTTGTAAACAACAAAATGTAAATTTTCATAATGAATTGCATTAGACCAAATCTGGATGCTCTGGAAGCTGTAAAAGCATGTTTTCATCCTTCTTTCATGCTCATTCCTGAATATTATTGAAAATAATTTAAAATTCATTATTATTGAAAGGAAACAAATATCACACATTCTGTAGTAGATATACAAGTAATTTTGGTGAATGATCATAGATGTTCATAGTAGTAGAAACAATAATAAAGAAGGAGGGTTGTATTCTTTTGATGCCATTATTATTGTAGAAAGTCACTGTGAGTGATTGGCTTATAATTTGGCTCTGCATAGAATAATGAGCATTATATGCCTGCACTATACAATGTACATTAGATGAGTTGATTTTGTTTTCAAGGGTAATCCTGTATATTGGCAATCAATCAGGTCAAATAGCTGACAGGGGGAGGTGATGATCATCATAGTGACTCACCATCACATAGAACTGATGGTCCAGTCAAAGCCAGGAAGATATTAACTCTGCATATGAAATGATATTAAAAATGCCTTTCTGGCTACTAACAGTAAATTGAATGCATATTTATGAAGAGTTTAATTCCAAAAGGAGCTAAATCCATTTTTGTAACTTCAGAGAAAAAAGAATTTGTTAACCAGATTTTGTACAGGCGTCTCAGGAAAAGTGATATTAGAAGGTGCATTTTTTCATTATTGCTCCCAAAATTTAGGTAAATAATTTTGTTGAAAGATGGGTACTTAATTAAACAATGTTCTGATATAAATAGCTCAATTCTAATCCAAATTGGATTTAGCTCCTTTTGGAATTAAGCTCTTCATTTTTTCCCATTTTTTCTTTCTTTCTTTTTTGTGCACAGGAATTGGTCTTCTTTGGTGATCCCTAGGCATTACCAGTATATTAAAGCTGATGGTTTCTTTCCTTATCTTCTCTTCTTTCATTCTTTGTAACTCATTTACTTTTATTCTTTGTTATTGCTTCATTTTTCAGGTTCTTGAAATTGAATTGAAATAAACTGAAAACATAATAAATAGTCTACAAGACAGGTCTAGCGGTACAAACCCATAGCAACATGTAAACTTATATAACATACAATCTAATACATACATGTAAATTCTTTTATGAATGTAATGCTTTCTGGGAAAAATTTAAATTGTTTAAACATATTCGTGGCTTACAACCCAGTAAATAAAACCGATTGATCGATCTGTAATTGAAAACAAGTCAGAAAAAAATAAAGATCAATCAACCAATCTTATTTACTGGGTGTTAGCCACAAATATGTTTAAACATGTAAATTCTTAATGTAATGCTTCCTGGGAGAAATAGTTTGAACATATTTACTGGGTGTAAGCCACAAATATGTTTAAACATGTAAATTCTTGTTCTACAATCACATTTCATATCTCCCCATGGATAAATTTCATGTACAGCCAACAAGCGATGGGAGTGTTTGTGTTTGATAAATACAGAACATTTTGGCACGAAAGGTTGCGTTACCACGTGTATCTGTCATTTTTTCCTAGTACATTGTAGATGACCCTGGAGTGACTTTAAATACGGTTTGCTTTATCATATTTCTGAATCATTAATGGCTCAAAAAGGGGTGAATAAGAGTTCACTGATTTGCAGTAAAAGCTTTCACGCAGTAGGCATGCAACAGAGAAATGTATTAACTCAAGCATGTACATGTACAATATTCAGTGAAATAAAACATGTAAAATTAATCAATAACATGAAGCTATTTGCAATTTCAACAGTAATGAAAAATGTCAAATACTGTGGTTTGTTTCTATATACTGTATATGCTGTACAAGTTTGCATGCTTAATGTACAGTGTTCTTGTTTGATAATGGTCAAAAATAGACATTTTGTGGGTTAAGATACATGTACTGTATAATTGTGTATGTACCTAGTATACACATTAAGTGTACTGTACATGTACATGTATACAGTGTACATTATATACATGTACTGTAAGCGTATAAACCATTCAGTAGAAATGTCTTCTGATTCATTGAACACATGCATACACAATTGAACTTGACTTGAATAGTACAATCTCCCATTCTTAGCGTCATGAACGTTTTTAATAAAAGTGGAAATATTGAATCATATCTTTCACAGACACCGACCGTAATTAAGATTTTCCGTTGCGACCTTGGATGTGTACGATTAAAAAAGAAGGGGGATGGAGCTGCACTTTAATATGACGATGGCATCGTATTAAAGGGGGTTTGATTATATGTTGAAACGTACAGTGAGAAAGCAGGCAGTGAGCTAGGGTATTGATAATGTATCATTCCCAACGGAAGCACACAGTCTGCATGACTTGATTCCATTTGATGCGTCCTGTCAGTTAATTAGCTCACGCGAGGAGGACCCTTTCACATTGCCCCCACTCCCTCCCTCCCTCCCTTCATTCAATTACATGTACACTGTACATACGGGCTAGTGTCATGGGGTCGGGTTGATCAGTTTAACTACTACATGTATGTGGTATTAAGCTTAATGTGCGAAGAGCACCTTTAAATAGAGACTGTGGAAGAAGAAAAATGTGGAGAGAAAGAAATTGAGACAGAATATATAGAGAGGTACAAAGAAATACAAAGAGAAAAAGAGATGGGAGAGGGGAAGAAGGGAGAGAGGGGTGGAAGGAGAGTTTTCAAATATTGTGTAACAATGAATTTGCATGTACATGTTCTCTATGAAAGAGAGAATGAGGGTGATATTTATGATCACTGTAGCTGGAGAAAATAGGAGAGTCAGAGACATAACATACATGTCTGAAATGGAGAGATGGAACAGGAGAGCTAGCTGAATTATAAGAGAGAGAGAGAGAGAGAGAGAGAGAGAGAGAGAGAGAGAGGGAGGGAGGGAGGGAGGGAGAGAGAGAGAGAGAGAGAGAGAGAAAGAGAGAGAGAGATATTTGAAGGATCAGATTAATAGCATCAATTATATTTCAGCTTTTGAACTGACTAAACTGAAGTATCAAAAAGAGTTCCTACCCCCCCCCCCATGAAGTACAATTACGAAGTGCAAACTGGCTAACCTTGAACTCTGATTAGCTTAAGTGAAAAATGGCACCTCCGAGCGGATTAACCCAATGGGATAAATCAGATTCTAAATATAAAGGCACCAGTCTAACTAAACCCGGCTTCTGATTCATGAAGCACACTCGATTGGGAGAGAACTGTTGTGTGTGATCTCCAAACCAATTAAAGATTTACTCTCCCATTCCGACATTGATTTTTGAGCGATTGAGGAAGTGGGTCTTAACCTCCATCATTTGTAATGGTTTTGTCTGTGATGGTAGCGTTGCCAAGCAACAATATGACTTGATTGAAAACCCTCCTTTTTCATCACAGCACCTGCATGCCAAGCTACATGTATGGGTAAATACAAAATTATTAGGTGAATCTATCTATCTAACTTCGAGTATGATTCCGACTTGTATCGGAATTCTGTTTCACAGTATGATAATATTTGTAATAATCTTTTTTTTTTCCACCTGGATATTCATTCCATAATACAAAGTCCCAAATTCCCTTCTCCTGTATGGAGTGGTGAACGGAACACAATGTTTTTGTTACCAGGAACTTGTACAACACCGCATACATGTAGAGTGTAGCGGATTATTGCATTATGAGCTTTCAGTTTATGTACATGTTGACTGTACTTTGGTCTATATGAATAATGATATCAAATCATGTATTGAGTAATTTCTAAGTCAAAAAACCGAAACACCGAAATGTAATGCACAATACTAAAAACAGCAGCCAAAGTGGTACGATCTGAAATGCTAAGTGAAAATGTGCATATTTTCAAAAAAACGTTTATCGTTTTGGTAGGCTTTTTGCAGAAAAAATCTACAGTTCTAGCAAGAGCAGAATAAGATACAAGAAAGACACAACAAGGATATACTGTAATGAAGACTCTTCTGTTGGTATTAATATCATTGGACACTTCATTTTGAAGTTTACAAGTTTCAGTTGTGTTTTCTAGAGCACTTTTGAGGAAGGGCACAAATGTTATGCCTTGGTTGGGCAAGACAATTGGAGAGAAAATGCCTTTCTTCAGACTCATCAACTCTGCAGGGATTTGAACTCAAAACCTCTCACTTGCATGACAAGTGACCAAACCACTATACCAACGAGACAACTACCGGTATACACAGACCCGTACATGAACATGAACATCTCCTATCAAACCTGCTATACATGTACATACTGTAGGACACACTAATGTTATTCCTTATAACGAACTGTTCTTCAAAGATAGTGCACAGTGAGGTTGGGATTTGAACTCTCAACCTTTTCAACTGAATGTCAAGTGACCAAACCACTATACCAACGAGACAACTACCGGTATACACAGACTCCATGTATACATGAACATTGCAGAGATCTCCTAACCTGCTATACATAGTCATTAGACACACTAATGTTATTCCTTATAGCGAACGAACTGCTCTTGGAATAGGAAATACAGTGAGGTTGGGATTTGAACTCTCAACCTATCAACGAATGTCAAGTGACCAAACCACTAACACCAATGAAACAACTAGAAACACAGACCCCTACAGTACATGTTAAGTACATTGTATCTTCAACCTGCTTACATGGGACACACTAATGTTATTCCTTATAGCGAACAAACTGTTCTTGGAATAGGAAGAATAGTGGAGTGAGGCTGGGAAGTACTGTATTACATGTGACTACACAGTGTGTTCGCTGGTGCCCCTGAGGCTGCATATTTGATTAGATGGAGGCAGTGGGAGGGGCAGCAGCAAAAAAGGACTATCATCTGTCACTTTCCATTCCTAGCTTTCTATATGAACCCCGTACTCTATATTGGGAGTGAAAATGGACAATATATTCTTCACGCAGTAGAATAGAGTATTCTCTATAAACCTTTATCACTCTGCTGAATAAAAATTTGAATTGCTTGTTTCCATCCATGTTTATGTTCACTGTTTATTTGACAAATTGCAATGAGGGTGAGGTAGAATTGAATTTGAAAGGGTAATTTAAAGTGAAATTGAACTTGATAACCAATTTACTGTGATTTTTGCATTACAACCAATTGGCAAAAACCTACATGTATGTTTTTAAAATTCAGTTTATCATCATCATATTTTAAAATTCATATTCCTATATTTTTATGTACAGTATCAGTATACATGAACCTGTAATTAAAGTCAACATTTATGAATGGCATTTTTGAAAAAAGAAGAAAAAAAACAGACAAAACAGATACAATAATCTAATTACGGGTATTCGAAACCTCAGGCATAATAACATTAATTCCTTAACCATTGTTTTGTTGGTGGTCATGTCAATGTTTATATTGATCTGTCTTTAAAAGCTTGAGTAATGCAATTGGCTGTTTGTCATGTGTAATCTTAGCAGCATGCACACCCAGTTGTCTATAGGTGCCATATATCACATGTGCACACACGGCCGGGCTATTTACGTTCATGCACAACCAAAATCAATTTTATTGATACAGGTACGGGCTGACTCCCCGCTCGCTCACTCGCTCGGTTTGTGTGCTGCTGCTACTAGTCTGTTCCGTGTATGTAGAGACATGTAATGTATTTCCACACCCAATGTTGGGTTTGACTCATAAGCCCATTTGGCTTATTTTCTGCTGCTGACTCTCTCTATCTCTAACTCTCTCTCTCTGACTCTCACTGTCACTGTACATCACACACACTCTCTCTCCGACTCTGACTCCCTACCCCATCTCTCTACCTTTCTCGCTACCTGACTCTGATTCTCCCTCCCCCATCTCTTTTTCTCACTCTCTCTCTCTCTCTCTCTCTCTCTCTCTCTCTCTCTCTCTCTGTAGATCACATATTCCCTATTCCCCTATTCATCTATTATCTATCTAAATCTATCTACAATGTACATGTATGTACATTTATCTACATATCAAGATCTATCTATCTATCTACCTATCTATCTTTACATTGTACATGTACATATATATTTCTATCTATCTACCTGTACATGTACATGTATCTATCTATCTATCCATCTATCTATTTACCTATCTTTCTCTTTTGTACTTTTGTATTATTACAAGTATCATTTTTATTTTCCATATTCAATATCTACTACTGACATACATGTACAGTGTGACTTTTTATTGTCTTTAAATTATTCTTATTATATATACACATTTTTTTTTTTTTTTTTTTTTTTTTTTGGGGGGGGGGTGAAGAGTGATGCCGTTTTTATATTTTCCCTTTCTTGCTCTCTCCTTTATAAACATACCCTTCACACCCACTACCCCCCCCCCCACCCCTCTCTCTCTCTTCCTCATCTTTACTCTATTTGTCATGCATAACCAGATTACTAAGCTATTCATACTCATATCTCCCCACAAAATAGTCAGCCACTGTTCTACTTTCCCTCGCTTTGAATATGAGCTGCCTATAATACAATAACGATGACAGCAAGCTGGTTATAATAATGGGCTGGGCTAATGGAGACAGCTGTTGTAGAATTCAAGCATTCTACCCTCCAACGAGCCTGGGTCTAATTACTGTAAGCATGCTACGCTAATGGTGTGTGAATTATTCAAATATAGACATTGGCAGATTTCAATTGCTAAAATTGAAATAAGTTTCGGGCGCAGGCAATCGAGTCGATACACCAGTGCAGTCAATGCAGGAAGAACTGTGCGTGTTAATTGGGTTAACTTTAATCCACTATTTACGCTAGAAATGTACGATTTGTGTAGATTGATGGTATTCCCATGTCCATGCACATCAATACTGAGTAGAGTGCATTTTGTTATCACATGAAATGATGTCCATTATACACTGTATGTACATTCTACTTTTTTGTAGAAAAACATATACATGTACATCACACTTTCAAACAAATCTTGATGTTTTTGGTATGTTTTATAGTATTTGTATCTTGCACAGTACACTGTCCCATAAACTTGTTGGAAAGGGTTTCTTAAAAAAAAAAAAAAAAATGGAGTCTAATTTACAACTAGTTTTAACATTCAAATATTAAGCTTTAGTAATAAATTTGAAATTAATCTAAACATGGATGTAAACCCAATAAATGAAAAAATTACTCAAGACATGATCTGTCATTATTATTCATATCATAAACATAATTGGCAGTTAAGTTTGTATTGCTTGATACTAGATAGCAATTGACACTATCTGTACCTGTATAATTTTTGTCAGCTTTGAATATAATATTGATACAAAAAATTAAAAAAACAAGACCAACACAAAATAGTGTACAACTATGAAATCTCATGAAATTAAATTTGTAACATTACTTGAACACAGGATATTTATCACTGCAAGACCATAGTCACTATTTAAAATATCTAAGTTAACAAATATCGGTTAGTACAATGTACATGTTTAATAAATGTTTAAGTATTACATTTATTAAACATGTGTGCTCACGGTTTACATAGAAAGGGATTTGAATGGATTATCTCTAGATCTCATATCAAAGTTGGTCGATGATTCTGAGTAATCCAGATATACAGATTAAGAGTATTTCTGAATGTTCGTTAATATCAAAAATAAATAAAAATGATGTATACAATACATGTATACATGCCACCTCTCTCTCTATCTCTCTCTCTCTCCAGCTTTCCATCATTTATTTTATACCTCCATACTTCAATCTCTCTCTCTCTCTAGAGCTATCACTCACTCTTTCAACCATTCAATTTCCCCCATCCATCTGTACAATATATCTCTGGATGCCTTGGTCAGTACAGGGAGGTGTATTTCCACCTCCCTGGTCAGTATCTCTCCCTCCCCACCCCTCTCTCTCTCTCTCTTTGCCTCTATCTCTCTCTTTCTTTTCCCCTCTCTCTTTCTCTCTCCCTCCTTCATGTTCGATCTCCCTCTCTGCCACACCCACACTCTGTTGAGTACAAACCTTCCCACTCCTGTTCAAAGTCTCCACCCTTCTCTCACCACAGCTTTTCATTCAATCTCTCTCTCTCTCTCTCTGCTCATCTTTATCTACAGTATACCTAGAAACAACACACTCCCACACTGGGGCGTAACAGATCTCCAGGTTATATACATGTATGCTGGGCAAATAAAACTTGATCAACCCAGAACCAAAGTTCATTCAGAACAGAGGCGGTGGCTCCGCCTAGTACCAAGGTACATTAATAATAAAAGCCTCTAGCACAGGTCTACAAACATGTACACTAGGGTACACCCTGTACATGTGTGTACCTGTATCATATATCATATCACATCATGAAAGACCACCATTAATGGTGAATGAGTCACCCTGTCTAACTATCAGAAATAAATAAATAAATACATAAATAATACAGGGCTCCAAATGTATTGTTTTGGAACGAGATCCAGATTGAACAATTAGAGTCTGTATGGGGAGCCAAATGTTTGGGGAGCCAAATGTTTGGGGGTCAGGACTTAGACCCCGTTCTCACTCACTTTGAGAGCGCTCCAAGTTAGACCGCTCCAGACCGCTCCAGAGGAACGGGTCTTGAGGAACGGTTTGCGAGCGTTCACACTCCGAGCAGTTTTTATGGCTCAAACCGCTCCACGAGTCAAAGTGGTCTTGTTGCTATGGCAGCTCAGGTAGGCGGGTCAACTTTTTCGCGCGCGGATTCCAAACCGTATGTACCGTACTACATGTTTCGCACGCAACGTCACTAGCTCACTTCCGCTCAAAGTACGCTTTCCGTTCACATTGCACGTTAGAGCGCTCTGGAGCGCTCTTAATAAGACCCGCTCCTCAAGACCACCTCGGAAGGTGGACTTCTGGAGCGGTCCAGAAGTCCGCTTCCTGGACCACTTTGAGCGTTCTCACTCACCTAAGAACCGCTCCTGAGGAGCGGGTCTTAGTTAGAGCGCTCCAGAGCGCTCCAACGAAGTGAGTGAGAACGGGGTCTTAGATTTGGTGCCTGACAGAATGGCATTAGCAGTGCTACAGGTACATGCACATGTACATCAACCATCTGTTTAGAACCACAAGGCATTAAGTCTTCAAATTAACAGAACACCAGAATCTTTCGCAAAATGTATTGTAAGGAATAATAATTAGGCCCGAGTCGAAACGGGTCCCCGCCCGGGCCCCGACCGTCGAGCTGAAACCCGGTTTTTGGTTTTCGGGTTTCGGGTTTTTCAAAATTAAATTTCACACTGATATTTTGAATTTATATAGAACTAAAAATATGCAATTCACAAACTTATATTTCAATATAATCAAATAATTATGCTTTAGAAATAAATGGATATTGTTTCAGTTGACGGTAGGTGTTTTTATCGGTCTAAAATTGAGGCTGCAAGAAAGGAATCACGCTTCGTGGTACCGATCGAGTGCGTTCAGAAACGGAAGTGGAAATAGATCGATGACCCACTGAAGACAGATCAAGAAAGTGCCACACAAAAGACTAAAATGTTGATCAGACTATTGCAATTAAATCGTAATACTAAAGGCATTAATTTAATTGTCAAAATATATCCACAATATAATGGTTTACCCTTGGTAGTTTGATGAAGGAAAATAAATTAAAGCTCTTGAAATAACATCGAAGTGCCTTTCGTTCGTTCTAAAAAATGCGTGTATAACGGCAATCAGAAGTTACGAGTCAAGCTTGATATGCATGTTTACATCCCTGCACCGTCATTCGACCTGATCGGAACAATAATCATTGAACCAATTAAAAAACATCACGTAAGACTTTGAGGGACTCCAATTCAACAAAATTACCGTAAAATAGTTATTTGCTTTGACAAATAATACTATAGATATTCATAATATCTTACAGAAATAATGATATTTCATGAGCTACGTACTCTATATCGAGTTCAGCTAGCCATCATTTTGAAATGAGACGTAGTTGTCATGCATGCAGCGCAGTGGAATACGGCAGCTCGCATCGCAGAGGGAGAAAAAAAAAATCACGTAATAGGCACGTGAACATCACGTGATCTCAGGCCCGCGCTTTTTTCCTCTCTCTGCTGCACACTGCCCTCTACAGTCTACTGCATGACAACTACGTCTCATTTCAAAATGATGGCTAGCTGAACTCGATATCGAGAACGTAGCTCATGAAATATCATTATTTCTGTAAGATATTATGAATATCTATAGTATTATTTGTCAAAGCAAATATCTATTTTACGGTAATTTTGTTGAATTGGAGTCCCTCAAAGTCTTACGTGATGTTTTTTTAATGGTTTAATGCTTATTGTTCCGATCAGGTCGGATGATCGGTGCAGGGATGTAAACATGCATATCAAGCTTGACTCATAACTTCTGCTTGCCGTTATACACGCATTTTTAGAACGGACGAAAGGCACTTCGATGTTATTTCAAGAGCTTTAATTTATTTTCCTTCATCAAACTACCAAGGGTAAACCATTATATTGTGGATATATTTTGACAATTAAATTAATGCTTTTAGTATTACGATTTAATTGCGATATTCTGATCAACATTTTAGTCTTCTGTGTGGCACTTTCTTGCTCTGTCTTCAGTGGGTCATCGATCTATTTCCACTTCCGTTTCTGAACGCACTCGATCGCTACCACGAAGCGTGATTCCTTTCTTGCAGCCTCAATTTTAGAGCGATAAAAACACCTACCGTCAACTGAAACGATATCCATTTATTTTTTAAAGCATCTTAATTTAATTCAATTGATTATTTTATTGTTTTGAAAGCAGTAACTGTCCTTTCCGTCGCATTATTAGAACAGCAACTTAGTCTAACTCCCGCCGCTGCATGCACACGATTTTGAGTGTCAGTGCAGTGGTGAAAATTTCGGGTACCCGGTCCCCGCCCGAAATTTTCAAGTCAAACCCGGGTTCGGCAAAACCCGTGATGACTCAGGCCTAATAATAATAATAGGCACTTTAAAGTGCCGTCTATCTAGACAATTCTATTCCGAGGCGCACTCATTAACCTAGCTGTAGCCTACATGTAACTGCCATGACAGTGCTCTAGCATTTTAAAGAATTAATTCCTGCCAGGTATACATTTACCCCACCTGGGTCGAGTGTGGCAAATGTAGATTAATGCCTTGCCAAAGGACATCAGCGCTGTGTCTGTAATCTGTATATGTAGGCATTTTTTGCAGAAAGAAGATTTCATGAGTTGCAAAATGTCAGTGCATTATTTGTTGTACATTTTGGTACGTAATTCAGTGATTTCCGGCATGAAACTTTCACAAATCTAAACTGCTAATAAAAATTAATTTCAGTTTCATGCACTTAATAATTTCAAGTGTTACAGTATTCTCCTAATGCCCTTGTGCCTGGATTAGAACAGTAAACAAAGTTTCTATATTTGCACTTTAATTCGTGCCATTCTGTTTCTTCCTTTTGTTTATACAGTCTAATTATAGACATATAATGAGGGTCCAAAATGAGTCGTACATGTGTATGTATTTGCTTCTATTGTATGTTTTCTGTTGAAATAGCCCGGTATCATGTACGTGTAGGAGCTTAAAATTTAAATGGAACTTCGTTCTATTTTGAGCCAAGCTAATGCAAATGTTGATTTATCATCATGGTCATCGATTTTCCTGATATGTTTTATTATGATTTTATCTTAATTTTACCTAAGTTTTGAGCTATTAAATACTATTTTTTTGTGCAAAGCTGGGATTATTTTTCCATTAGGAGTTTTTGTAGCCCATGTTTGTTGATATTAAGTACCTTTTCATGACTTTAAAATTAATAATATTAGTCTAAGAGAAGAGGCAAAACATCAAGCCTCCATCTTGGATTATAATGACGATGGGAAAAAAAATGTGTGCCTACATTTTTTCTTCTTTTTCGACCTATCATTTTCCAATCATTTTCATTGATCGGCAATCAGAATTTATTATCCGATTTCACCTGATCAGCAGACAATCGGCCCCCGATCCGATTATTGGTATGAAACATACCAACATTGGCCATGGCCATGTAAAGTTTGTGGTATGAATGTAAACAATGTTTTGTACATGTATCTCAAATGCCATGACATGGTGACCTTATCAATGCCTGTTTAATTGAGGCCGTCTTGGTGCTTTCTTACATCAATTAAGAAAGTACAGTATCCACTTCAAGACGGTAATAGCATTACAACACAACCAGTTACCAGTATCTTCCATGCATGTACTCTTCAAAGGTACTAGTTATTCAAAATTATCCAGAGAAATTAAAATGGTTACAATGTGTATTTCAATCTTCAAATATTTGATAAATACATGTATACAAGTATTACAAATTGTTTATGATTTTTGTTTAACATGATGAGCACAAAAAACATGATTTTGAGTTTTGAAAGAGGAATGATATTCTTTTGTTATTAACTTTCTATACTTTAATTTACTGACTGAAATATACATGTACATAAAATGCACCTTATAAAAAAAATCATATTACCGTACTGTAGGTACAATTTAAACAATGCGTCGTCTTTAAAATTAGTGGCCTTCTTTAGTTCCTTTTAACCCATTGACCATTACAGTACTGTACGTACAAGAATCGGTTGGTTTAGGTATTAGATTCAGAAATGAAAGAATAACAGTAGCCAATTGGTTAAAAGGCAAATTATTTCCACCAATTATAGATCAATTAAAGTTTTATGGCAATTTTGTAATGGTTTGATGTCATCGTGCTAAAAATTCAGTCTACAATGTTACGTCAGCATTTTTAGAGACTCCTTGAATGAAACTATAATAATACTGCAGTGACTGTACATGTAATTGTACAGTAGCCTACATGTCGTAACGTCGGCACATTTTTTTTTCGGCAATAACTCTAGACAGTGTAAATAAGAAGATGTAGCTTTTTGAAAATGTCAAAATGCTTTCGAACAGCTGAATATCGGTGCAGCTGCATTCTGCAAACAAAATTACACGTTTTGCTTGAGACTGATTTCTTTTTGTTCTTGGGACCTGGGTAACATTTCCACTAGATATTTCATAATTTGTTTATGAGCACTGTCTTTGTCAATTATCTACTTCCAGTTTCAGAATGGTTTCCCCTTTAATTGGAATTTTATAACAATATCAAACAGATCATGCGCATCCCACTGTTTGATAACGAGAATGTTATACATTTTGTATTACCGGTACACATACAGTACTTGTGTACAATGAATTCATGTGCTGTCATGGTGTTGTACATGTACAGTACATGTATACAAGCATTGCTTCTTTTTGGTTCTCCCATACTTGTATTTCATGTTATGTTAATTACAAACAAAGTGTTGATTATGTAATATTTTATTGTACTTTAGTCTTCAATTTATTCATTTAATTGTATTTAGTTTTTTAATGTATTGTTTGTTTGTATAATTACTTGTTCAAATTTATTTGTGAAATATGGAAATAAATTCAAATCAAATCAATCAAATTTCATGTATGTACATGTAAGTGTACTTGTGCAGATATTCCGATATAAAAAGCCACATACCTGTACATGTACAGTACATGTATATGTGCATGGCTCAGATCAAGGGTACCCTTTGCTGACTTCAACTTCATTTGGAGATAATATGAAATCGGTTTCCCTACAATGTTTACAAACATTATTAATGTGATGCTAATAGTGTGAGGAATCTTACCAAACCATTAATTATGGCTTGTCATGGTTTTGTTTTGCACTAGCACGCATAATGTCATGAAAAATGCCCATATTTGGGCATTAAAACGTTACACGGGAAGCATGTGTATTTTTCATCCCAAATTAACAGTATTGTATCATATATTTTTGTCATGATTTTTAAATGAAATGAAAGAATGCCATCTCTAGTTGATTTCCAGTGTGTTTCATTCACTGATCCTCGGTGTTGAATATTTTTAATTGCCGTTTGAACATTAATGAATCGTACATAACCTTGGTGTCCGCCTGTTGACCAAAATTTTGTGGAAAAAAATAAAATGAAAGAATAAGCCTCATAATGATAAAAATGTAATATATTGATGAAATAATTACACAACAATAGAACAGAATCAAAAATTTGTACTCCCATGATTAAAATATCATTTTGAAAACAATAATGTAACCTAGCAAATTTTGGTGTCCTGTCCTGTTATGTACATGCACATGAAGCTCACAGTTTGATTAAAAAAGAAAAAAATGTTATTGTACTTGAAATGAAAAGTGCCTTCGTGGGCGAAATAAAAAATATATACTTCGCCGGTAATTCGTCCAAACGCGCCGCAATGCGGGCAAAGTTCCTTCACGATCGGCCATTTTGTTCTGTGTTATGTACAATCACTGTCACAAGCTCGAAAGCAGTATCATTGAATTCGATCAACTTTTGGCGATGGAAACTTGTCAGTGTTATCTGTGTAAGGTTTGCAATGGATTCTGAGATTTGGACATGAGGATGAAGTTACAGTGGTTGAGATTGGGAAAACGTGATGCATTGTACATAACTTGGTGTCCGTGTTTGTACATAACTTGGTGTCCGTATTTCTATTTTAACAATATAACTTATTATATTTGCACTATATGTAACTTAATGGTGGCAACTTGTTTTAGTTACTTTAAATTTGTTATAATAATTCCATTTACAAACAAAAAATCCAATAGCTTACAAATTATGATTCATTTTTTAGTGATACCAGGCATAAGGTGGACACCGAGTTATGTACAGGTATAGTTTGTGATGAGTAGCATTTAATGCAAATAAATAGAAGTTGGGCGGTTAAGTGAAAAAAGGAAAATATGTGCATGTGTGTTGCATAGCTCTCTATAACATAAAACATTAGCAAGAGGATATATATGCAGATAAGAATGTGAGGAGAAAGTTTGTGTGTTACAAACTCATATGCGTTGTACATAACTCGGTGTCCACTTTGGTTTTTGCACTATTTTGAGAGCTTTTCCTCAACATCTTGATTTATCAGTTGTATTTTACTTACTTTATGATACACCTTAAAATACAAATCAGTTTGTTTAAAAAAAGTGAGATCTACACAGAAATAACTGCATGAAGTGGACACCGAGTTATGTACAATGAATTTGTGACAATGTGAACTTCGGTGGCTGATTGATAGCATGTAGAAAATTCTGTATGCTCCAATACTTTTGGTGTGTGTTTTGCGATGTTCAAGGTCTATAGTTATGATATTACCAAGGTATGGCAATGAGTTTCAAATTTTACCTGCAATGTAACACTTGGGTACCCTTGATCAGAGCTATGCACATATTTTATGATGATATTCAGTACTTTATCTTGTAGGTGATGCACATGTACATGTGTACTGGCCAGCGATCAGTAAATGAGTCATACAGCGTGTTTCCACAGAAAACATCGACACGGTATTTTCCGTGTCATACCGTGTCATACCGTGTCATACCGGGTCAGTTTTCCTGTGGAAACACAAGCGTGTCGGGTCGAGTCGACCGAGATGCGGATTATCAGATCCACCTCTGGGAGGTGGATCTTGACGTGTCGACCCCCACGAACTCCCTGTAAAATCTCTGTGGAAACACACAGCGACAAACCGTGTCTGGCGGAGCATCACCACTGCAGCGTGATTGGTTGAAAAATACTCTGAAATACGCGTATACAATAATATGTTTATATACGCGCTGTACGTAACAATGGCAAATGTACGTCACAATAGAATAGCGTGGAATCCTGTGTAGATCTGAATCCATGATCGAGGTCAAAGGTTGAATCTTGACTTCCGATTGACACGGCATTTGCCTGACTTGGAACACGGAATCGGGGCGAATCGGAATGCTGCGCTCTGTGGAAACAGATTGGTTTAATACCGTGTCGCCGCGACACGGTATTTCAATCCGGAAAAGATAATCCGGGTTCCACTTTTTTTCTGTGGAAACACGCTGTATGATTTATTTCATTTTATTTCAAAGACTTTATTTTCTGCAATCAAACAAATCAATAATTATACAACAAATATGGATAATTATATAAAACATAAGGTATGCAAACAATATACAAAATATAGAAACAAATGTATAATACATGAGTAAGAGTAAATGTATACGTTGGGCCATTGCGTGTATAAAGAAAGAAAGCAGAAGGTCGCCGTTATAAGCAAAAGCTTGAGTAGACGGTCAACCGAGCTAAGAAAAAAAAATGAGTTGTGAAATATTGGCAAAGTAACAAGAAGAGGGGGGCCATGATACTCAAATGATATATATTACAATTAAATGTGAATATAAACAGTTGGATTCAATATAAATAATTATAGAATTAGCATATGAATCTCATCTTTATAAGGCTACTAATTATACGATAATGATAGAAATAAGAGAGAAACTAAACAAAAACAAGGGTGCAAGTGGTGCGTGTGTGTGCAAGTGCAAGTGTCCTCATGCGCCAAAATGTTGAATCATCGGTATTACTATGTAAACGTCAGACCAAAATTTAATGTAGTTTCTAAAGTTTTACAAAGAACGCTTTATATATATTTTTTTATTTTTATCTTTATACATTATATTGTGAAATAATGTGTTTTTTTAGTGTAGCTTTAAATGAATAGAGAGATGTACACTGTTTAATATGTCTAGGGAGTGCATTCCAAATGTCTGGTCCGTGATATCTTATGGACTTATGCGCTAACAAAGTTTTAGGATTGTGTAAATGAAAATCAGTACAATTACGCGTTGGGTATGAGTGAACATGGGAATTAGGAATAAATACGTCATGAAAAAGAGGAAGTGAATTTTGTGTGTATTTAAACATACAGATTGCTGTTTGATATAAGTGCAAATCACTCACTTTTAAAATGTTTAATCTATAAAATAACGGATTTGTATGAGCTAAGTAATTAGAATGGGTGCAAATCCTAAGTGCTCTTTTTTGCAAAAGAAAAATTATATTAATCTTAGTTATACTACAGTTCCCCCAAACTGTATTACAGTATGTAAAATAAGGTAACACTAATGCATTATATAATGTATAAAGTATTTTCTCGGGTACAAGGTCCCTCATTTTACCAATTACCCCAACTGCCCTTGAAATTGATGTTGTAATATTATTTACATGATTATTCCAAGTAAGCTTTGAATCCAAAGTTATACCTAAAAATTTTGTCGATTTCCTTTCAACTATAGAAATATTATCAATAACAATGTTTATAACCTGATCAAAGTGTGTTTGGGAAGCACAAAAATTTATAAAACATGTTTTATCTAAATTAAGGGACAATTTATTGCATTTAAACCATGTTGAGATTTTAACTAATTCATTATTGAGAGTATTAATTAGAGTATTCAAGCATTTATGAGAACAAAATATGTTAGTGTCATCTGCGAAAAGCACGTAAGTAAGAAGTGGTGATGACTTTACTATGTCATTAATATAAATTAGAAAAAGAAGGGGGCCTAAAATTGATCCTTGTGGAACACCACATAACACATTTAAGCTGGGGGAATTTACTGACTGAAATGAAACAAATTGCTTTCGATTAACTAAATAATTATTAAACCATTTTAAAGCTGTGCCTCGTATACCATAATGAGTAAGTTTTTGCAACAAAATGTTATGATTCATGGTGTCAAAAGCTTTTGACAGGTCCATAAATACCCCAATTATATGTTCTTTATTATTAAGTGTTTGAGTTATTTTATCACAAGATTGTATCAAAGCATAATCAGTAGAGAACCCTTTTCGAAATCTATCTATACACAGTACACTGTAGCCTATTCAACCCATTATTACCCATACCCATGAATAATCTATCACATGAACATGCAGGCATAAACTAATCCTGTTGTAATGGATTGCAATATCATAGCCTACATGTATAGTACATGTGTACTTTAATAGTAGCATGCACAGGATCATTGTACGATAAGACACATCTACAAGTACACTGTACATGTACATGTACATGTATAACATACAGTATTCAGTTATTATTTTCACAATGCCAATTTCTAGATTTATTTTAATATAAAGCAGATGTGTATTGCAAGATGTCATGTTTTCACATACATACTGTACAGAGAATGTACAGTTGTAGCTTCTTGAATACCGGTAGTCACTTTTTCATATTTTTTGACACAAAACATGATTACATGTATGTTTAACTCAATAGTCCAGGAACATACTGTACACACTGTACAATGTACAGATGTACTGTACAGTGTATGTACAGGTACATGTACAGTACATGTCTGTCTTCATTTATCATTGATTTCTGTATTGTTGTTGTTTTGTATTTTTTAAATTTGTATTTCTATTTCTCTTTGTTTGCATTTTCTTTTGAATTTGAAAAATAATAAAATATTCCATTAACTAGGACAGGCTCACTTGGTAACTGAGGAAATAATTTTTGTACATGTAGCTTTCAGTTTCACTTGACAAGGAAATCCTATAGTGACAAATTACAGAATATTGGAAATTCCCACAGAAAAACTGCTCAGGTCAACTGAAATTCTAGTCCTTTTTTGTTATTGCAAATCTGAAATCTTGGAAAAGCATGGATAGCAATTTGGTCTTTACATCATGAAGATGTATAAATGTATACTGTATAATATAATGTATGCTCCGTGTTTAATATTGATCTGCTGCAGTATCATTTTACGACTTGATGATAAAAAAAAATTATCAAAACTATTCTGTCATACAATAAACATGCACATCCTAATAGCCCAGCAGGTGTTCCATGGGTCACACTATGTACACTATACAAAGTAAATGTACATGTACAATGTAGGCTTTCATGTACATAGACATTGTATTCAGCTGCTTGTCATGCACTTGGAGCAGTTGAAACGCCTATAAGTCTCTTGGAATTGGGGTGAATCATAAAACAGCTGAGGTATATGTATATGACCATGTTGTATTTTGGCACATTCATTTGAATAAGAGTTTCATCCTATGGATATGAAATACACATTGTGTATGTACATGTATGTACAAGTACATGTGTAATGTACATAAAATACATTGCAAATTTTCATGTCAATTACCCCCCCCCCCCAAAAAAAAAAAAAGGGGGAAAAGGAAAAGGGGAGGATGAAAAAACAACTGAACACTATTGATTTAAATCAGCTATCATGAACATGAACATGCATCTTGAAAAAAAGAAAAAAAGAAAAAAATCAAGTGTTAAGTGCACTCAAATACATAATAATATGTAGTATACTGTATACATGTGTATGGTTGAGTCCTAGAATTAGGCCGTCAGCTGGAGAAATGAAAGGAAAGAATCAATTCACAGCAGTCATAACAAGCCATAAATCTATCTTTCTGAAGTGTAATTCAGAATGAAACAGATGGTCCGACATGTACATGTACATGTATTTGGTACTCATTTAATGCTCTTTAAAACCTGAAGAGAAATATATATCTACCATACATGATTTTCAAACAGAATCATTTATAACAAAGCTGTATTCACATGATAAACCATCTAATGATTGAGATCCTGTAGCCAGGCCAAAACTGTTTTAAATTTTCATTAGTCAAACATTCAAAATTTCAAAAATGTTTTTATATTCTCCTAATGCATGTAAGGTAAGTTGTTTGAAAATAAATTATCTTGATTAAAATATTCAAAGAAAATAAATAACTCAGAAATTATCCCTTTTTTAAATATTTGCAATACATTCTTGATGTGTCACTTGCATGAACCATAGACTCATGAAGGTGACACACCCACTTTCTAAATCAACTCAGATGCCATTGGTTTTCTGCCAGCTGTGAACCATAACACTTGGTTTATGTTACAAATGGATAAAGGTGGGGAAAATGGCATTAAAATGGCACCAGCAAAAATTGTGGAAGGAAATTCAAATGCTCGCTGTCCGTAAGTTCATATACATGTAGAGTGCATGACTTCCCTGTAGATGGTTTACTGGCACCCTACCCTCAGCAAACAAACACATAACAGAAACAACAACAACAACACAGATCAACATGTACAATGTAAATGGGTTTCAAATCAAATAGTCCGGCAGCCATCACGATATACCTTGTTTTAGGGTCTATAGTTTTTTTTGTTGTTGATTATAGTTCCTTAGACCATCAATTTGAAGAATCCGATTGCTGACACTCTGTCAGCCTTGAGCAATTTGAGATATGTGACGTCACACAAAATGGCCGCCAAAATACCCTTTTTTACCCAAATTAATGATAAAAAAATTGTTTACAGTATTTTGCTACATTAAATGTCAGTCAAATATCTTGATTTTTTTCTAGGATCATCACTAAATAAAAATTGACGATGTTGTATGATAAAAAATGGCATGTAAATTTGCATAATTCAGATTGGCGCCCTCTATAGACACGTTAACTTGCAAATTTTAAATGATGGCCAAATGCCAATTTCTAACATGAAATTAACATTTTTTTATAAGTCAGACGCACTGAATACAATAAGTAAAAATTGTGCACCACATTTTGGTGTGATTTTTTTGTTATTTTGTACTTTAAAGGTAAAGATCAGTTTTGGAAACCCCCCCCCCCCCCCCCCCTCTCAAAAAATGAAATCGAAGCTCTTATCACCAATCATGTGAAAGAATATGTTTTGACTAATACGTGATGAAACAAATTTTGCCGAGAAACCGCCTACTAATTGATATATTTGGTAAATTATTATATCTATTTAGACCTGATAGATATCGCGCACGTGTCGCGTAGTCCCATATACATCCTTCTGTGTACAGTGCTTGTAACTTTACCAAGACTGGGCCAAATTTCTAATCGTTTTTATGATTCCAGAACCTTGCAGTACACAACAATACTTATAAGCTAGATGATCAACCTTTTCTGATCGATTCCACAACGTTTTTTTCACAATGCAATCGCATGACCATAACTGGTCTTTATCTTTAATACTTGAAGAAAACAAGCTAGAATTTCATGCTCTCTGTCCCATAGATATGAGGTACCATTATGGTTATAAATGCCCGTTTTCAGTGACAGCATTCCGAAATTTGATTTGTATTTTGAGGTAATACATTCTTTTATATGAACCTATCATGAAAAGGTTCCTCTCTTACAAGGGAATTTATGAGTTTAATAAAGCGAAATATCCACCCAAAATGACCAAACATGGTTACCTTCCAATGGCTATCATTTGCTGCTTTAGTTTGATCGTTATAACACTCGACAGAGGCGCGAAAACCACAGAAAATTGTGCATGCTAGTTTTGCTTTGTTGCATTGGCACCGTAATGATTTACATAGGCTTCCACTCGCACAAGTGCACCGTATTAACCTTAATATGTTGTCCGGTGCGAGTTGTACATTTGTAAGTACTGTGACAGGGATCAGGGATTTGGTTTCCTCTTCTTTTGCATAGCCATACTTTGTAGGATCCAATGATGTGGGTCGTGACTGCAAGGCGTGCTTCCACACACATGTTTGCAGATGAGCTCTCTTGCCAACTGAGTCCAAAGGGATTCAAATCTTCTGCTTCATCACTTTCAGCAATGCATGTACCTTTTTCAATCCCAAAGTATGCCCAAATAGTGTCGCATCCCTTCAACGCATGTCCTGCCAAAATCGATGGAATGATATCTTCTAACTTGTGTACAGTGGCAGGAATGTCACTAACCGTTCGCTCTTTGATGACGCCATGATCATTGGCGTTCTAAGTTATTCATGTAGATAATGATGGACCCTAACAGCCAGGACCATAACATACCTTTTCTCATTAGCAGCAATTTGAATCGCTTGCTGTACTATGATGTTGTCTGCTTCTTCATGTGTTATGGAAAGATCTTCCCTTGGCATGACATCGCTGCCTGGTATCACTTCAACAGATACCTCATCTTGACCGGTAATGACCAGCTTGTGCTTTTGCCTATTTCTGAATACCTCATCATTCTGCAGAATCACGCATACCGGTATTATGATGTCGATCAACTGTAGTTTGTTGTCAGTAGTTTCTGGAAGGGAAGCAGTGAGGTGGGAAGGAAGACTCTTTTGGATGACTCTCGATTCGTCATGACTTCTAGAAACCCTGGTGGCACACCAACCAAAGATCATCAGATTTTAATCCAGAGTAGAGCACAACCATCAAACGGGCTGTACAAAGGTTGCTCAAGTGACACGTCAACCTTTGTCAAATTCTTCAAGTTCGCCTTTGACCTGGTGAAAGCTTTCATGACAAAATATTCTTGATATTGACATATCTTCAACTTGCCTGCAGTCCTATTACTCTAGAGTAGATCAATTTGGTGTCATAGACTTTTGAATCCTCCAATGTTAATTAAACTACACCCTCCAAGTGGTTGAAAACTTCACCTACCTCGGCTCCATGTATTAAGCAACCTCTCCCTTGATCTCGAGCTCAACGTTCACATTGGCAAGGCAGCAACCAAGATTGCTAGACACTCAAAGCAGGCCTGGAAGAACACTTTACTATAAACCACCAACACGAAAATGAAGATCTACCAGGCCTATGTGCTCAGCACTCTCCTGTATGGCAGTGAGTCGTGAACCCTGTATGCAAGTCAGGAGCGCCGTTTGAATGTTTTCCATTTCCGCTACTTGAGGCGAATCCTAGGCATCAAATGGCAGGACCACATTCCAAACAAGGATGTCCTCAAAAAGGAGGGATGATGACCATCTACGCTCTTCTATCACAACGACGGCTGAGATGGCTTGGTCATGTCAGTCGTATGGAAGACGGCCGCATTTCAAAAGACATCTTGTAGGGAAAGTTAGCGACCAGAACCAGGACTGTTAGAAGACCTGGCCTTCGCTTCATGGATGTGTGCAAGAGGGATATGGAGGCCAGTAAAATCAACCCTACAAAATGGGAAGCCTATGTTTCAGACTGCCCCAAATGGAGATGCGCTGTGAAGACATGTATACAGAGGAGTGATCAGAAGAGAGTAGAACAGTGGGAGGAGAAAAGGCAACAAAGACGGCAGCTAGCCACGGCTTCAACAGCACAGCCACACATTAAATTTGTCTGCAGCAACTGCAACAGGACCTGCCTCTCTAGGATTTGACTGTTTAGTCATAGCAGGAGCTGCATAGCAAGAAACTCTTGCTTGAAGCTGTTAAAAAAAGAGGTACAATTGACGGTGTTCAAACGGAGGGAGTTCCAGAGTCTTATTGTATCCGGGAAGAAGCTCCTCTTTTAGACAAGCATTCAGGCAAAATGAACAATTATCTTCTTGGAATGCCCTCTGTGCAGGGATGTTGATGGAGTGAGGAAAGTATGTGAAAAGTCTTTCAGCGGGTTGTTGATGCGAAAGATCATCACCACCTGAGCCTGTACCCTGCGTTCTTGTAATGTTGGCCACTTTAGCTGGTTCAGGATGGCTTCTACTTTGCTTGTCCTGCAGTAGTCATTGCAGAAGGAGCGGACATAGCGCCGTTGACCCATTTCAAGCTTCTTGATGATTGCTAATTGTTTGAGTGTTAGGGTCCCATATAATTATGATGATGGCATACTCCATGATTGGTTGAAGGCGAGTATCGTAGCACAATTATTTAACTTTTCTAGGACATGGTTGGATATTTCTTTGAAGAAAGGCACGGGTGGAGTTGGAGTATTTGCTGATAATGTTGATATGTGGGTTCCAGCTGAGGTTTTTCTGTGACTCAACACCCCGATACTTTGCTATATTTTTGTCATCTAGGGTCTGTCCGTGAATTTGATGATGGATTTGCGTTTATTGGTGACATGTAGAACCTGACATTTATGTGGGATGAATTCCATCAGCCAATAACGCTCCCAGCGTTGCAGTGAGTCAAGATCCTCTTGGAAACGTTAGGCGTCTTCCTATGTCTTGATGTTGCTGTATAGCATGCCATCGTCAGCAAAGAGCCTGTTGGGTTTGGGGAGAGGTACGGTGGCAGATCATTGAGGAAGAGGAGAAACAGCATCTGGCCGATAACGCTGCCTTGCGGGATGCCAGATGTTACTTGGCTGGTGTTGGAGATGGGTCCTTCCAGTAACACCTGCTGGGTCCTGTAACTCAGGAAGCCAGAAAACCAAGCATGTGTGGGTTCCCAGATTCCATAGAATTGGAGCTTGTGTAACAGCTAGCCTTCCATGGGGAACCTTGTCAAATGATTTGGAGAAACCAAGGAGTGTCATGTCCAATTGGTCTCTGGCATTGATGCCTTTGGCAAGGTCCAGGACAGCAAGGACAAGCTGTGAGACACAGGATCGCTTCTTTCGAAAGCCATGTTGTGCATCAGACAAGATGTTGTGGCTTTCAAGGTGGTTCATGTTGCTGCTAAGAACGATGTGCTCCAGTACTTCACAGGTTACTCACGTCCGAGAGACAGCTTTGTAGTTCTCTGGCTTGCTACGGTCACCTTTCTTGAAGATGGGATCAATATATATAGCCATCTTCCATTTATCAGGTATGCACGCTCTGGTTAAGGGAGGCTTGGAAGAATAGAGGGAACACAGGTGTCAGTTTGGTGGTCAGAAGTCTGGCTGGGATTTGGTCAGGACCAGTGGCTTTATGAACATCAAGCTCAGACAGGATCTTCAGAACACCTGGTGGCGAGATAGTAATGTGATCCATGGTTGGGTAG
Organism: Strongylocentrotus droebachiensis; assembly: GCA_035222895.1. Classification (NCBI taxonomy): domain Eukaryota; kingdom Metazoa; phylum Echinodermata; class Echinoidea; order Camarodonta; family Strongylocentrotidae; genus Strongylocentrotus; species Strongylocentrotus droebachiensis. The sequence continues at coordinate 13,283 of JAVYIG010011617.1, read as the reverse complement.
GGGCTTCGTCCTTTGTCTCTCAGACTAGTCATATCTTCATTGCAGTTGAAGATGGATGAAAACTGATTACTTAGAATGTTCGCCTTTGAGAGGCTATCTGAGTAAGTCATTCCATTAGATTATTTCAATGGAGCCAACCCTGAAGCATCGCATCGCTTGCCGTTTATGAAACTCCAGAAACACTTTGGTTTACAGTTGGTGTCTGGGCTGACAATTTCTGTCAGGTACCCGTTGTAGACTTTCTTGGAAATTGTGTCATAGAATCCACCAGGTTACTTCTGTTAAAACTCATGCATCTGTCTGGTACCGATGCCAAATGCTTTATCATCATTCACTGACGCTGGATCAATGCTGGTCTAAATAAAGCCTATGAATGGAACAATAATGTACCGTAAAATCACTTCTCACTGATTCTCTTGTAGATCTTGGTTTCTTTACATGTATGTTAATTTAGACCAAAAAATATGTAAGATAAATGCAGCACAATCGTAATTATTTCATGCATACGAAGCATATAATATGTGTTTAACGTCACGTAGATCTAAGAAATTGGCATTTGGCTGGCACACCTATTTTTATGCAAAATTAATATATTTATAGAGGGCGCTATTTCAAAATATGCAAATTAGCTTGTCATCTATGGCCGTGTAACATCACGAAACAATTTTTAGTGATGGTCCTAGAGAGATACAGACATTTGGCAGCCCAAAATTGTAGAAAAATCCTTGTTTTATATTTATTATACATTTTTAGAGAAAAATCATGTACTTTGGCGGCCATTTTGTATGACGTCACATATCTTAAATTGCTCAAGGCTGACAGAGTGTCAGCAATCGGATTCTTCAAATAGAAGGTTTAGGCAGTCATAATCCATTGAGAAATAAGAAATTGGCATTTGGCTGGCACACCTATTTTTATGCAAAATTAATATATTTATAGAGGGCGCTATTTCAAAATATGCAAATTAGCTTGTCATATATGGCCGTGCAACATCACGAAACAATTTTTAGTGATGGTCCTAGAGAGATACAGACATTTGGCTGCCCAAAATTGTAGAAAAAGCCCTATTATATATTTATTATATATTTTTAGAGAAAAATCAAGTACTTTGGCGGCCATTTTGTATGACGTCACATATCTTAAATTGCTCAAGGCTGACAGAGTGTCAGCAATCGGATTCTTCAAATAGAAGGTTTAGGCAATCATAATCCATTGAAAAACAAACTATAGACCCTAAAACAAGGTTAGGCCAATAATCTGGATTTGGCTGCCGGACTAAAATTAGGTGTTTGCAAAATAAAGGGGCATTTAAACCGATACGTACAGTACAGTATAAAGGGCACTTTTTTATAAGGGCTAGACTATCCATCTTAACATCTACATACATTAGGCCCACTTCCACATCCCAAACACCATTTTGATAAATAATTGATTTTTTTAAATTTTTACTACCATTTTATACACTAATGAAAAAACCCATGAAAAAACGTTGATGTTTAATCATACCGTTTTAGGGGTGAGAAGTGCGCATGCGCGACTCGTCTGTGCTCTACAGTACATGCATTTAATAGCACAGAAGCGAGGAGAGTCACGTGAGCAAAAGTCTGCATTTTACCAAAGTTTGCATTTATACTGCAAAAATTGGTGAAACTTCGGCAGACGTTTTAAAAAAAAGACACGTTCCTTTAGTGGATTTTCCGGAATGTGAGAAATATTGAAAGGTGCAGTGTAAACGCCATTGACTGGGAGTTCTAAAATCTACTTTCACAGAGATATACAAGACGAAAAACTTACTTTCATCTGCTTGTGGTGCAGAGAGGATATCACTGTGTTTCTTCTTGACTTCATCCACATTCTTGGAGATTTTGTCAATGTTATTTCTCACCTCTTCCACCTGAATAAAAAGATAACAGTAAAAAGAAAGGTCATTTCTAAATTTCACATCATCCGTCCCCCCTCACCCCCCCCCCCCCTTAACCACATACAACATGTACCTTCCACAGTATTTTTTTAATATTTTTATTGTTTGTGAGCCGGTTCTTTGGGCAAGCACAATCAAACTCATATTAATTTGTTGGAAACCAGTGGCGTAATGAGCAAAAAGATTTTTTTTTTTTTTTTGGAGGGGGGGGGGGGGGGGGGCAGAATAAAATCTGTATCGCCAAGTTACTCTTACATATTACATGCAGAGATGCAGGCCCCGCAGAACGTTTTCCAAAGGGGGGGGGGCTAAAGAATTTACGATCAGGTAGAGCAAAGCGAGCAAAGCAAGTGGAGCGTTTATTGGCATGGGGTCCAGGGGCAAAGCTCTGGTGGGCGATACCCCTTGAAGCTCTGGGGTTTTAGGTATTTAATTATGGTCAGATGAGCATATTTTGATACCTTATTTGTGACTCTGGCTGGTCACTAATTGGAGTGGGGTCAAATGGGCGGAGCCCCCAGAAGCTCAGGGGTTTTAGGCATTAAATTACAATCAGATGAGCATCGAGGGAGGGGCCCGCTTTAGGGCCATTGATGGGCTTGACAAGAATATGGACTCCTACATGTATATTATGAAGCTTACCTGTTCAAAGAACTCTTCCATGAACTTCTCCGATTCCACATTGACCGCGACCTCTGGGCCCACATCATCTTCCTCGTTCTGAAATCAATGCAAACAAAGGTTGTACAGTGTACATGTACAGTATTAAAGATTTAGCCAATTCTTGTTCATGCAGGATCAACGATAACAAATACAAGAAAACAGTGAGTAATTTACATGTACTAAGTTGTACAGAGTACATGTAGCTCTGGAAAACTCAAAAGTAGCTCTAGAAATAAAATTGCACTTTACATGTAACTCCAATCATAAATCATAATGTATAATTTCAGGGACCCCAACAGCTCATACATGTACAGTACATACAGTTACATGTACATGTACATGTATCTTGCTAACCATAAGATGGCTCTTGTTTCAAACCTTTATGGGACAGTTGTCCCTATAGTTATACATGTACATGTACCTTACAGAATGACAAATTTGCTCCTTTGAGAGTTACATGTTTAATAATAAATAATAATAATAATAGGCATTTCTATATCGCTGTTTATCTAGAAATCTATTCCGAGGCGCATTTATTATTACCCCGGCTTTAGCCTAGTTGCCATTTCAGCGCTCCAGCATTTCAAGGAATTAATTCCTGCCAGGTAGGCCTACCCACTAACCTCACCTGGGTTGAGCGTGGCAAATGAAGATTAATGCCTTGCCAAAGGACAATAGTGCCATGTCCGGGATCGAACCACAACCTTTGAATTTCAAGTCAAGTGCCTCAATCACTCGACTACGACACTTCTACACTTTAGATTTTCTGTAACACCAGAAATTTTGCATATGAGTGGATCAAAGTTTTATGCAGTAAAGTAATTGAATCACGACTGACAGAACTATCACTTATTCAAAAATGATTTTCCAGAAATTTAGAGTAATAAATTTTGTTTTGGAAAAACAGCACACCTGTAGTGAATACGTTTTAATGTACCTTGAATGTTTTATCAGACTCATTTTTGACACATGGGAATTGAACCATTATACACTGTAGATGTACAGTACTGTACATGTACCCTGTACATTGTACGTACAGGTTTTGTGTAGCAGAATATCCATGTACATGTACAGTACTATAATAAAGTAATGACTCCCTTCACAAACAATCATGAACAATCTATTCCTGTAGCCTTCAGTAAACTAATGGGTGATTTAAAAACAAATAGTTTACAAACATTTCCTTGGCAACCAGCCTCCATATTTGGCATGACTGGCATGTTTGAGGGGCTTAGAGGGAACAGTCACACTGTGGTACCACCTGTACTGCATGAAGAGATTAACATTTGGTCTCGAAATGGAAATTTGTTTACAATACTGTACACTACTGTTAATATTGTTTGAGAGAACAAGTTAAAGAGTACACATTTCCCCCCCCCCCCCCCATCAAAAAAAAAATAGTAAAAAAACATAATAATCTCTTCTCTCTCTCTCTCTTTGTCCATCTGACTAAAATAAATACTGAATATTACTTCAGATTTTTAATTTTTATAATATTTACAATTGCAAGAATGATCATGAGTCACTTACTTTTAAAATGTAAAGTCACATCTTTATAGCACAAGTAAATAGTAAATTTTACACACATACATTTACAGTGTATGTAGTTAGAGGATTTATTTTTCAAACTATGTGTGTACAGTACATGTACAGTGTATGGTGTATGCAACAGTGTACATTGTAGTTAATAAATTTCACAGTAGCTTGTAACACACTGCTATACATGTAATCATAATTAGATTTAAGAATGAATGACTTTTAAAATAAAATGATTTAATTTGTTACCAAATGGTTTCACAACTCATTAGCATCTGGCTTGTTACCAGTCCAATGTACATGTACATGTACTGCACTAATCTGAATGATAGCCAATATTTACCAACTGGGAATGTTTCACAGAGATTCTAAGTCGAACTTAACTCTAACTTGGACTTAAAAACTATGGAGAGCCATTTGTAGCCTTAAAATAATATTTTAAAAGCGAAAATTGAAGTATTTTAAACTTGTAATAAATTCCACATCAAGAACATACAGTGTACAATACATGTAATCTCCTTGATAATAGAAAACATGAATCATTTGAATAAACATTTTATGCCTTTTAAATAACTTTTACAAAATATTGTCATACGGTAGATGCTAACGGCTTTCCATAATTATTAAGTTCAATTTAGAGATAAGTTCAACTTAGGGTCTTTGTGAAACTCCCCCTGAGGTGCAAAGGGAATCAAGTTTGGAAAAGGGAAAAATCAAAAGCTAATTTCATAAAGTCGTGCTTCTTCAATAATTCCACAAATTAAAGATGAAGTACATATTTAGAAAGCACAGAAGGAAAATAAATCATTTGTCCGTGTCTTGGAAGCAAAGTAACGTACATGTACATGTATGTATACATACACTTACATGTACATGTACCGTTATGTACATGCAGACGGGCCGAGAACAGACTAAATCTGGTCAGAAGATACAAGTGTACATGTAATGTAGATCTTAAAGAATGCAAACCCTTGACACATACAAATGTACCGGTATATAAAGCTGATAATCTGTGCTGTTATCAATATTTCATGGTTATGTTTTCAATGTACAGTGCACACCTGTAGTTGTACACATGTACAATGTACTGCGACTATCTTCCGTACATGTACAACCAAGGATGGGGCCTTGCTTGCTAGCAATGAAAATGAGCAGCAATAATCCCTACACAGAACCACATGTTTTGTTTTCAAGCTAATGAACCAGCTTGAAAACAAAACTTGTGGTTGTGGTGTAGCTTTACACATGATTATCATCACATACATGTATTGCTTTCTTTTCCAGTATAAACAGAACTGGAACTTTTTTCTTCAAGCTACATGTAAGGCCTAAAAAAAAAATGTTGTATTGCCCTCTAGGTGCAAAAACATTGGTCGGTCAGTCAGAAATCTGTCTTTTTTTCAAAAATTTTAAACTCCCTCTTTGGGCTTAATATATTTCACAATTTGAATGATTGAATCCATTTTTTTCTTCTAAAAAATGGTTCTTAAAAAAAGAGTAGATTACAAGATTTTGGAGTCGGCCGAAAAGGGCAATACATTTACAACATGTTTTTTTTAAGGCCTAATAACAGTGCACAGAGCACACATTATACTTTAAAAGTTAACTTTCTGTTTTAAAACTAAATCTTTCTTTTAAAATATTTTTGCTAGATATGAGTACGAGCAGAAACTTCAAGGTAATCATGTGATCTAATCTCATTCATGTTCAATTTTACCTTTGCAGATGATTAGTCATAACATTAAAAAAATGTAGTTAAGGGAGTGTTTCACAAAGACTAAGATTGACTTTAAGTTGGACTTAAATATGGCAGGCCATTCATGCTTTCACCATTATGATCTTTAGATAATATTTTCACCTTCAATAATGAATTATCAAAAATGTAAATTCTGTAGATTTGTGACCATGATTTGTACGTCCCTTGAGAGACCAATGCCAGTAAACAGTCGGAGCAAACAGAGGCATGAATGACCTGTCATAGTTAAAGATAAACTTGGTCTTGAGTTCTGGTTTAAAAAAAAGGAAATGTATTCTCACAGAATCAAACGAAACTTACACTGAATGTAAGCTTCAGTAAAATCTTGATGGATTTGTTACATATATTTTTGTCTTTTGATTTGATGCTCTCTTTTTATCCCCAAATTTAATAGACTGATTTTTCAGTATATCAGTGCAAGGCATACGGTAAGTGCATAGTAAAGCACAGTCTAGCTGCTGTTATCATTATAATCTCATAATCATACACTATCCTGATCCTGCATTGTACATGTACTGGTATGTCAGCACACATAAGACACGTATTGATAAGAGACAGTGAAAAAAATACACGGGGGCTCAGGGCGAAATAGCCCCCGAAATGCCCCAAAGAGCCCCAAAAAATTAGAAAAGAGCCCCCTTAAATTTGCATAGAGTTCAATACAAAACAAATTTTAGAATGTTCTTTTCATGCAGGCAAGGTTGAAAAGTAGCCCCCCCAAAATAAATATTAATTTTTTTCCCTGATAAGAGAATACATAATGTACATGTAATATAGGTTTTTGTTGTACGCAGAAAAACCTAAATTTTGGATTCTTTCATTACTTTATTCTTAAATTACATTCTCTTATTATGAGACAATTTAAGTGAAATTTTGCCATCAAATTTTTGGGGCTCCCGACACTTTTTTAAAGAATTTTTTTACATAAAAGATAAATGTAAATTCAAGGCTTGTGCCATAAAGTATGTAGAGTAAATGAGGGAGTTTCAGCCGGTGGCAGTTTTCGAAACGGTTCGTGAATGCACGGTAAAATCCCTTTAAAATACATTGCATACATGTAGCAGCATATCACACACATACATGTACAATAACATGACAGAGTCACTGGAGAACAACATTTGCAATGGAAAATGTATTCTTAAATATCACATTTTAGCAATGTAATTGGCGGTCCCGCTACCCGAATCTGAAAAATCAAATATCTTACGCATGTCTGGTAAAGGAATATGGGTCCCATAAAATGAGCTGTATTTCAAGTATTTTTCAAATTTAGAGTCAGATTTTTGAGCATCGCAAGCTCAAAAGTTTCTCACCGCATGTATATTATCCTATCAGTCGGATACTATAGCGCCGTATCTCTGTATAGTTTAGATTCCAATTTCTGATTACCGTACCAGCAGGTGTAGTTTTCGGCCGTGCGGGGGGGATTACAAATGTACGTGCTGTAGCCGCACGCGTCTTATTTTGTTGTACCACAGCGAGCCTGTGCTATAGCATCAGCGGGCGAACGCACGGGTGTGCGCTTCCTACTGACTACGTTCGTTCATGCGGCCGAAAACTGCCGCGCTAGGCCGAAAACTACTTCCGCAACAGTGAACATGAATATTGTCATGGCAATTCATGATTTTTTTTCAGGGATTCTTTTTTTTTGTTTAAATAATAATAGTATTTGCTTCATGATTTGAAAAAGAAATGATAATAAATAGGAAGTAAAGAGTTTTTAAAAAAATAGGATTTTGTCTTAAGTGGCCGAAAACTCCCTCCTTTACTCTACTGTACAATACACTTTTCTCATTATTTTTACTATTTTTGCATGAATGTGTATGGCTGTGACAGAGACAGAAGATTTGTGTTGGTTGCATGTTTTAATATATCAGAATTGTGCTGTCAGCACATGGGCCCCTAGTCCCTAGCCATACAAAAACTAGTCAGTGGATAACTGGATCATGTACACGTACATGTACATATGTACACAACAAAGTTATCACAGATTCTAATTTGGATTTGACAAAACTATTTCTTTAAAATTTATATCGATTTCCAACAACATGAATCATGGTAATAGTAGACCTACATGTAGCTGATACATGTAGATCTAAAAAAAATCAGGAATTGAATAGAAATCTACAGCAACAAATTAAATTACTAATTTTTTTGGTAATTTGCAGCAAGGTCCAGTAAAGGCAGTACAAATAAAACTAAAAGGCAGTAGGGCCTACAACTAGTAAAAGGCAGTAATCAGTATGAAGTGGAACGTATGAGTCATTTCATAAAATAAATGAATGGATGCACTACTACACTGTACTGCTAGTACTATAGTTGTGAGATTATTATGATGATTGATGATTGATGTGGGACTCTCACTCAGTCTGGCCCTGGGACGGAGTGCGGACTGCCGGCTGCGGCCTGTGTGGAAAGTGGAAACGGGTTGCTATCCTATGGCTAATCCTATCTCACAAGAATGCGCTCAAAACATAAAGTATAAACATAGTATTCTAGAATAGTGGATTTATACAGCATCCACAGCAAAGTAAGCATATCATTCAAACATGAGTGTCAGCTCAGGCTCAGCTCAGTGCCAATGGAACAGCAGCAGACAGTCAGTAGCGCCCGCGCCCGAGAACGAGTGACCCAGCACCGGCGGGCGAAGGTACACAGAGAGTTCGATTGTAACTTTTAGTGGGTGGGGTCGCTTCGCCGGAGTGAAATTATGGGCAAAACAAATTCGATCAACATTGTCAAATTAACCCTCCTTCTCTCTCGAATTTAGATTTTAAAAGGAAAAAATGACAAAAACACGTAAGTTGATTTATTGAAATTATTCAGTGTCAATTATTATCGTAATTCTACAAACAGGAATATAAAAACTATGGATTTTAAAGACGTATCAATGGACAGAAATGTAATCCCAAAATTGACAAAACTCGAGTCCGAACCGGTCAATCAGCTATTTTACTCACCCTTTTCAACGACCCTAAGCGATCTCTCATTCTGAAAGGAAAACTGCCCTAGAATATATCCAATTGTCTACGTAAATATTCCTAAATGAAGAGCAAAATATCTTTCAGGCGCGTGTAAATCCAAATAATCCAAGAAGAAAATCTCAGTGGTTTTCGTCGAAAGGTCCATCCATTGATTTACGTGCAAGTCAATGCAAGAAATATTACATGCAAGTCAATGAATTTTGCTGAAGCACATTTGGTCGTTTGTACCTACGTATTGTATATGTCTTTGAAATGATTCCGGGGATAAGCGAACTCTACGATCTACGAATTGCCGGTTTAGAGATCTCGTCTGATTCTAGCCGTGCAGTGCTAGCTAGTGTCAGTATAAATACATACATGTACCTGTTTTGCTGAGATCAAAGAAACTTTTTGACACGAATAGTGAATGATTCAGAATAGAGTCACGGCCTCACAGTATAAAGCATATACTGGTACAGTATGTCTCTAACAAAATATCAAATTAAACAGCGTGCGGTGAAGCCGGTGTGCGCCCAGAGCCCGGCCCCCCCCACTCAATGTTATTTAGGGTACGCATATGCTCGTACCCTATTTTTGAAAGCACCCCCTATCTGAGGACTGCCAACATTTCCGAACCCCCCTTTCGCGGGCTTTTCGCGGGCTTTTTCTGCTTTGGAGACCCCCTAAATCAGGAAAAATGCTCAATGTACCCCCTAAATTCGGAATAATTTCTCAGGAGTCCAAAGAGATGAGAGAAAAAAAAGAAAAACATCCCCTTTTTAAAGAAATCTCCGGGTGAAAAGTCAAATACACCCCTTTTTTTACAATTCTCGGGCCGGACTTTGTCGCACGAAAAGTACCCCTTTACCGGACATTTTGGCAACACGCATGCGGTCATTCCGACCTCTGAGTGGGGGGGCCGGGGCCCAGAGCCCCAGTTTGAAGTCCAAAAGCATTTCAAACATTATTTCCCATTTTTGATAAGGAGAGGGGGCACACACTCGGTGCTATATAGTCAAGTCTGGTGCTACCTGTGAATTATTATTCTGAGAGTCACGGTGCAAACCAAATCAAAAACTTAGATTAGTGTCAGATCTAGGAGGCCCCCGCAGTTTTGCCCCGGCAGATATTTCAGTCACAAAACTATCTTCTGAACAGTGTGATGATAACTTCCCCCCCCCCCCTCATTTTTTCTGACGGATTTCTGACTCCCGTGCACCCCCACCCCCCCCCCCCCCCCCCCCCCCCTCCGACTCGCGAGAATCTTCCTCGGTCCGTAAGTCCATAAGGTTGAAGAAAAATAAATCATGGTTGAAAACCGAATGACTAAAATTAATGCGGCTGAGGATAAAATTAATAAAAACATTTTATCAATACAGAAAACCTTTATTGTTCTTATCTAAGCACCCTTGGGAGATTAGTTTGTATCATAATTTGCTTAATATGAACTTCTATCAAAGTTTATTGTCGAGTAAAATAATATCGTTTCATCCACACTTGCGATGAATTCTCCTTATGCCTTTTTAAAGTATATTTTATATCGTTTAAGTATGCCAGTTTTCAATTTTGAAGGTTTAATAATTCAACTTGAACACAACTCTGTGACGTATCTTGCGCAGGCACGTAGCCACGGGGGGGGGGGGGGGCACGTGCCCCCCTAAAATACCCAAGATCGGTTGAACTTTTTTAGACCCTTTTTTTTTACCTCGATCGATTACATGTATGTGCCCCCCCCCCCTCAAAAAAACAAAAAAACAAAAAAAAAACATCGAACTCTGGCTACGTGCCTGATCTTGCGAGGTTCCCTCCCATTTGCCATGTAGGCCTACTAAAAAACTTCAAAAATCCAAAATCTATACTTTCCCTTAAGAATTTTTTTTTTACATAAAAGAGATAACATTATTGCAATATGTTCTTATACAACTCCGGTATGAAACAAATCTATTATGTCATAAAAAAACTCAGAAAATGAAAGTTAATGATTTGTACAAAGCGAGTTGGAGAGGAACTCGCAAAATACGTCATAGTTTTGCGAATTCATAAATTTCCTACTTTTAATCGGATATTGCTCAAACTTTCACTTACTTGTTTCTCTCATTTTTCTGCTTTTATTAAAATCAAATTAATATCAGGGTGGACTTCCTCTTTAATTTTCCTAGAAACAATAATAGTGATACCATACATACACACGACTCGTTATTATTTGTTTGAATTTGTCGTCTATATTGTTTTGAAATACATTTAGAATTTGGCTCAAGTTTAATTATATTATATATTGATGATTGTCATCATTACGAAATAAGCTGTATTAATGATTTCCGGACGATACGCTACTCTAATTATTTGTTTTTTGTTATATATCATTATATACATGTATATTATACAGTTATTGACTGGCAGGGGGTGTAATATAACATTCTTTGGACCTGAAGGGAGTTATATTTCCCAAGTGGTTATATTTTCCCGAAGCGCGCAGCGCTGAGGGAAAATATGGTCACGAGGGAAAATATAACTCCCTTCAGGTCCAAAGAATGTTATATACCCCTGCCAGTCAATAACTGTTATATTAGATAGCCTTGATTTGTTTTTTTTGAGGGGACAATCAAAATTACGGAAAAATAATCTGTCGAGACAGTTCAAGAAAAGAAAAAAACTTTTAAAAAAAAATTATAAAATTATTTTTTTGGGGGGGAACAAAAAAAAATCAAAAAAAACAATTCTTACCCCAAAAAACATTTTTTGGGAAAAAAAAAGAAAATGTGGAAAAAAAAAATTTGAAGGGTAAAACAAAATCGAAAAAAAAAAAAATTGGGGAAAAAAAAAATGTGGACAAAATAATTTCAAGGGGGAGAAAAAAAAAATCATGAAAAAAAAATGGCCCTCGGTAATGGTGTTATGTGTGTAATTGGTGACATACAGTCCTCAAGAGGGAGACATGCATTGATTAAAAATATATTCATTTCACCAGCTGGTTAATATAACACCGAAAAGTGACCGGCCAGGAAATATAACAATTTGGATCCTCGCAATTGATATCACGTGACGAGCTCTGGACCAATCACATCTCGGTATCTGTTTAAGCTATCTAATATTATACAGTTATTGACTGGCAGGGGGTGTAATATAACATTATTTGGACCGCTGAAGGGAGTTATATTCCCAAGTGGTTATATTTTCCCGAAGCGCGCAGCGCTGAGGGAAAATATGGTCACGAGGGGAAATATAACTCCCTTCAGGTCCAAAGAATGTTATATACCCCCTGCCAGTCAATAACTGTTATATTAGATAGCCCTTTTTTTGTGGGGGGGGGGGGGGGGGGGGGTCAAAAAAAAATTTGCCCGACATTTTTTTTTTCCCTTTTTTTCGGAAATTACAGAAAAATAATTTGTCGAGATAGTTCAAGAGAGAAAAAAAAACCTTACAAAAAAAAATTATAAAAAAATTTTTGGGAAAAAAAAAAAAAATTGAAGAAAAAAAATTCTTACCCAAAAAAGCATTTTCGGGAAAAAATAAAAATTACCCAAAAAAGCATTTTTTGGGAAAAGAAGAAAATGTGGAAAAAATAATTTCAAGGGGAAAAAAAATTCATGAAAAACAAATATTGAACAAATTAAATGACCCTCGGTAATTGTGTAATGTGTGTAATTGGTGACATACAGTCCTCAAGAGGGCGACATGCATTGATTAAAAATATATTCATTTCACCAGCTGGTTAATATAACACCGAAAAGTGACCGGCCAGGAAAATATAACAATTTGGATCCTCACAATTGATATCACGTGACGAGCTCTGGACCAATCACATCTCGGTATCTGTCTAAGCTATCTAATATAATTGTATATTATGTATGCATACACTGTTAAAACAAGTATTAAAAAACTGCGGGTTAAAAAATTGTTGATTAAAAAACGCTCAACGTTGGTTAAAAATGTAGTGTTGATTAAAATTTACTTTTAATCTTGCGTTGGTTAAAAACAGTGTTGATCAAAATTATTCCTTTTAACCTATGTTGGTTAAGTCTAAGTCGTTGGCAAAAATTGTAACCCAGCATGGATTAAAAACAAAATTCCGACAGTAATGAAAGCCCCCTTCCGGTTAAAGTTTAATCAATGTTGATTAAAGTACTGGTCACGTGGAACGATATCGAAGCGCGTAGCTAGCGATCGCTCGACATACAAATAAATTAAGTACATGCAAAGTTTACGCGTGCGACAAATTAACAATGGAGGTTGTCGCGAGGACCTGAGAAATGGGGGTTTGGACGGTCTTATCTCCGTGTTTTCAGGTAAGAAATTATTTTAATATTATCATCATCAATTCTAAGATTGTAAGGAAGAAGTGAAATAAGGTTCTTGCTCAAATCAAAAACGATTTGTGTCCCCTAGGCTGTACGTAGCTCAACCAATAAGCCGGGCCAATAAGTAACATTTTGATTGCACCGTG
>JAVYIG010011616.1:0-59378 GCA_035222895.1 Strongylocentrotus droebachiensis | reverse complement strand
ATATTTGTCGAATTATTTGAACAAATAATTTCATGATCCTCTCATTACAAATGAAAACGGGTGAAGAAAAATTAATCCACATTGACAGTTCTTTGGGAAATGATTAATTAAAACAAAATACATATATTCTGCAGGCAGAATAGAAGTACATAAAGCATTATTATAACTATATTGAAGTTTCTTACATGTGTTTCTTGTATTAAAGGAGGGGTGATTTTTTTACGATGAGTTTTATAAAACATTTACTTGTTCTAAAGTCCTTTGCTTACTCAACGAAAAGCTGCAGAATCTACCTTCAACAAGCCTGATGAAATACGGGCGATATTGATAGAAATGGCACGACGCTATAAAATATTGAATTGAGATACAGAAAATGCCTCCAGGGGAACGGTTGGTATATCAAGGGGACAATTATTGCCCGAAGAGTTATTGTCCGTGGTATGTGTCCTGGGGGGGTGTTTCACAAAGATCCTAAATTGAATTTATCTCTAAGTTGCACTTAACAATTATGGATAGCCGAAAAGCATGAAAATATTTTGTAAAAAGTCATTTAAACAGGCATAAAATGTTGATTTCAAATCATTCATAATTTTCTATTATCAAGGAGATTTCATGTTCTGACAATGGACAATGACAATGACAATTTATTCTCATGTCACCCACATTGGGGTATTGGAGAAGGTTACAATCAGTTTTGAATTTGTCAATTAAACACTGTGAAATATACAATACAATACAAATAGAATTAATATTAATCGATACAAAATAACACTATCGACAATAGTGAGAAAAAATTATGATGATAATGATAACAATATTGATGATGATAATAATAATAATAATCAAAAACAAAAACGATAATATTAATTAAAAACGATAATATTAATGACGAAATTAATGGAAGCAATTGAAAAAGAGATTTACTTGCACCAGTAAAATTGATATCTGAATTAATGAATTACTGAAAATATTCTTGATATCAATTTAATAAATTGATATAAGGACAAAAAAAGAGAAACATAAAGTTAATATTGAACTCATAACATGTTTTTTGCACATACTTAAATTAATGAAAACGAAGCATTATTTTTTCGACAGAATTTTACTAAGTTTAAACGTGTATGTACATTATTGGAGTTAAAAAGCTGACCCATTTTTTAGTGTATTTGGTCTTTCAATAAAATATTTATCGATGAAACAATTTTCTTTCTGAACGAAAGGTAGGGCATACAAACAAGTAATGAAACTCATGTTTATGAAGCTGTGTTCAATAGAATGTATCTTAGGTAAAATTGTTTGTATAATATTACATAACTTTCGTGAGCATGTATCCAGTATTAGTCCTGAGTGGATTTTACAATTTTGTACACGTTTGAAACGATGCACAGGGGAGAAATATGCTAGTTAAACACCGATAGATCCCAATCTATTTCTCAAACTATCTTTCGTGCCAAAAACGGTAACAAATAAGGCAAAGGTAATATATAAGGCAAAGTTAAGGTTTGCCGTGGCGACAGCCCAGAAAAAACGGCAATGTTTCTTTTGTCTTTGTTTTTGGAAAAGAACACTTCAAATACTTGCTTTTTAATATGCAAGGGATTACATGTTATAACATTAGTATGAGAATGTGATCCTTGAAAAAAGGAAACGGATAGGAAAAAAGTGATTGGAAAATACTTAAATGCCTATGATTACCGGTTGTTGGTGGATGGGGATGAGGTTGGCTCTTGAATAGTTGTTGTTTTCAAGAGGTTTGAGTAGTTGTTCCTGGTGGGGCAGTTGTTGTTTTCGAGAGGTTGAGTTGTGGATCCTGGTGGGGCAGTGGTTGTTTTCAGGAGGTTGAGTAGTTGATGTGGAATTGTCCTAGTTGTCCATGAATAGTTTTTTTTTTTCAGGGGTACTTTCTAAGGGATACTTTTCCGCAGTTACTTGTACTTGGGACAGTCGCCCAGCGGATAGTCATTTTCGATTCGGAAGTCAGCTTCAAAAGATTTACTAGTATCATTATGATTGAGATTATGATTGAGCGTTTTGACGTCACCAGTGTGTCTGGGAATGGAGAAACTGAATCACTGTAAACCGTCGGGTCTCTCATCCCGATATAACTGACTGGGATGTTCAGGTGGACCACTTTAAAATCAGGGTTTTCTCTATATTCACCCTAAAACTTACAAGCTCTGCTTTTACCAGGGTCTCCTCGTCTTTCTTTTAGTTCACTTTGTTTTTTATCATTGCCATAATTGTTTGTTTTTTTTTGCATTTTTAAATGTGTAATGATTTAATGTTTATGCTCTATGTGACATTTGAAAGAAAGACGAATAAAACATCTTATCTTATCACACTTATATATCCTCTTAATGGTGCAGCGGGTTCTTATATTATTATGCACATTATAAAAACTTATAAATTGCACAAGGACGAGTATAAAAAACCAATCAATATTGGACCCATAATCATAATAAGTTTGTCACGTATATACAAAATTCAATGTACATTTAAATTTCGAAACAATTCATGTTTTATATGAGATGTCCTGATGATTGCTTCCTATTGTATTTTTCTTCCTATATACTTTTAAAAAATAGAGGTGTAAGGGAAACTAGCAAATTATCTCCGCAATATTTCTGTTTCCATTTCTATCTAGTTTTTGTTCTGTATTTTGTATCATGATATCAATGATAGGTTAGTGTTCTTCACAAGCAATCATTGCATATAGGATAATTCAAATGATAAAGATAATCACATTATGCAACTTTTGATGGCCTATAGGATTTGTGTCAAGGCATTACCTGACTTTATTCCCTCATCCAATTTTTTTCTTGAAAAAAATATATGTATTTTTCACCACACGCGAGCCCAGGCCCCAAGTGACCAGTCAACTTAATCTAGACTTTTCCAAATGTATCACCAACATATTTCATATAATGATATTTTCACCATTTTGCATTGACACAAAAATGCGTAAGAAGCATACACCCTGTCATAAAGTCCACGATCGATACTATTTTCATAAAATCGAAAATGTAATTACGGTTTTGTCCGTCTGACTAATAAACTTGCTTTTTCCAGCATTTAACTCCCTTGCCGCCGGAAACTTGAGCGTTGGTATCGTTGCGTTGAGAGGTGTATGAAAAGAAATCTGATGTGATTATTTCCTCGTCATGTTCAATAAAAATTGATGTTGATGTGCCAAGGGCTGTCTAATTCAATGTCGGAAGAGGGGTTAGGAAATGTTAAGGTCCAGAGGGATATGGATAGGCGGAGAAGGAGGGATAGAGAAATTAGGAAGAACGATGAAGAGGAGAGAGAGAGGGGAAGGGAGATATAGATGATTTAGGAGAAAGAGAGAAAGAGAGAGAGAGAGAAAAGAGAGAGAGAGATATGTGAACAGAGAGGGAACAGGAAGAAAGGGGAGATAGAAAGAGTGAGGGTGTGTGTGTGTACGTGTGTGCGTGTGTGTGTGTGTGTGTGGTGTGTGTCAGTGTATTTGCGAGCGAGAGCGAGAGAGAGAGAGAGAAGGAGAGAGAGAGAGGACAGAGAGAGATAGAAAGAGACAGAGAGACAGAAATAGAGAGACAGAAAGGGGGAGCGGCAGTTTCAACCCCTGCATCTTTGGGGAATATTTTGGAATTATATCTTTTTATTGAAAATATGTAATTACATTATACCTATCGTCTGACAAAATAAACACTTTGACGTCAACCTTGTGATGTTTATATAATTACAAATATGTGTGGAATTCTTTTACTTCGAAAATATTCGTTTAAGATCACTCGCAATTTTTTTTGATAGTGGTATATGATATGGTGAGGTGTTACAACATGCTGATGTACAGGTTAATAATTACTGTTCAGCTATACAATATTTGGGTGCAATCAGCGCATCGTCTGTGAACAGGTTTCCACAATATTTGAATGTTTCATTGATATATCAAAAAAGAAAGAAATGGTCACATAATTTATTTATTGAATAATTTGTTTTATTTATGTATTCATGATATAATTTAAAAAAATATGATTAGTATTGTATACATAGAAAATATAACAAAAATCATTTAAAAAAAGAAACATTCAAAGCCAGTTATAGACTACTGTATGAATACACACGACAATACAAGGCGGAATAAATAATAATAATAACTATAACCTTTACCCCCCAAAAAAAGGATAAACATACAATGGAAAAAAACATAACAAACAAGTCAAATGGAATCGCTACGTAAATTTGGGCACTTATAACATTTACTCGAATATCATATATGACTACTACAATATTTTTAAGTAGTACAAACAGAAATAAATTTGTATAGATTGAAAACATTGAATCTTAAATCAAGAGATGAAAATAAACAAATTAAATGTCTACAATGATTGGAAAATGAACAAATTGTAAACTCATCAAATTTGATTTTCTTCACCCTGTGACACCTCTGCGGGTATGTTTAGACTGGTTTACAAGGTAAATACATTATTCCTCTTTTTTTTGTTATTAATTTTTTAGACAAGGGCATAGACTTGGTCCCTTTGTACTCCATAATACTATTCGATGAATAAAATGTTATGGAATTTACCGAAAAGGTGAACTCCGATCCAAAATAAGCTGATTTCAACTAAAAACAGAAAGATTAGAGAAGCAGAATAATCATTTAAAAAAACTTGAGTAAATCTGACAATACATAAACGAGTTTTTTACTTGTTTTTAAGTTATATAAATTATGAAGAACGCAATATTTTCAGGAGTTTGTGACCATCCATAGTAGTAGCAGTAGTGGAAGTAGAAAGCGGTAGTAAAAGCATGTTAGGTCCATGGTAAAAGTAAGTTTGACACGATGTATGAAGTGACCTACATTAAGTCGATATGGAAAATCACAAAGCAAAGATAGTTAAAAATTTGCCTCTGACATTTTTATTTGAAAATGGAATTCCTTAATTGTTTGAAGATGAATCTTAAATCAATAATACGTATTAATATATCGATGGGACTTTCAAGGACTCTCATCCCTACTAACACCACGAAAATTAAAACGCCTGGAAAATCAATTGAGGGAGTGAACGTGTCGAAAATGGGCGCTAAGTGCAGAGAAGCGTGTTAACTCCAAATTGAATACCAGGGATTTCTAATGGAAAGAAACAGATATTGAATAACATTAAATAAAAACATTTTAAATCTCCACGCCTTCATACAGTTGCTGCGATGGAAACTGATAGAGTTGGTTGGGGGGGGGGGGGGGGGGGGGTTGAATCCGAGGGGACGTGATTGAGTTGACGAGAAGAACCACTGAAACAATAGTATTACATCTGCGAATGTGACTTTTCAAATAATTTAGGGACCCATCCTGTCCTTTGGAAATGATAATAAAGAAACTTGTTCTGATCTGCTGTTGCACTTGTATGTGTAGATATAGGTGCATATTGTACTGTGCATTAAGAGAAGAGAAGGAAATAGAGAGAGAGAGAGAGAGAGGAGACATAGAGAGAGAGAGAGAGAGAGAGAGAGGAGAGAGAGAGAGAGAGAAGAAGAGAGAGAGAGAGAGAGAGAGAGAGAGAGTTTAAGAGGGGGGAATAGAGGACAGGATGAAAGGGGAGTCAGAAGAGGACAGGTGCTGTGGACAAACTGACCAAAAGGACAGAAAGGAAGAGAGAAAGAGAGGGGGAGAGGGGGGACAGACAGACAGACAGAGATGGAGGGAAAGAGAGAGGCATGAAAAGACATGGAGAGAGAATGAGGAAGGACAAACAAGATTTGTTTTGTATAAAAGGAGTGAAGATAATAAACAACTATAATTATTGTTCATTCTTGTCATTGCTATAACGCAAAGGTCGTTAAATAAATCATTATAAACTCATTCTATCATTGTAATTATTCTTCGGTCTCCATTTGACATGAAAAACAAGAAA
Source organism: Strongylocentrotus droebachiensis (assembly GCA_035222895.1). Classification (NCBI taxonomy): domain Eukaryota; kingdom Metazoa; phylum Echinodermata; class Echinoidea; order Camarodonta; family Strongylocentrotidae; genus Strongylocentrotus; species Strongylocentrotus droebachiensis. Next base: position 53,481 of record JAVYIG010011616.1, on the reverse strand, counting down.
CCTTTCAGAGTTACAAACAACGGGGGAATATTTGCACGATCCTACAGCGCGGTTGGACTCCAAAAACTAATTTTTCTGCGTTTTGCATTGTTTTCATGGCGACACGGCGAGAGGTGAAGAAAAGACAAATTAATTTTCAATCGACCAACAAAGAAAACAAGGCCATGAAAAATCCCGAAAGATCTCCTCGAATCGTGGCGAGCAAATGCCAAACTTTCTCCTGTTTCAATAATAATGAGCAAATAATCACGAAACAGGAGAAAAGGAAGACCCCAAAAACCAGTCACAGCGTGAGATGTGATTTATTTTCCAGAGACCCACTCATTTCGGATCAATTTTCCCATCAGGCCCTCTGCAAACAAGGCAAACAATGCCGAGTCAAATGGCTAGAAAAGGCTCTTGCCTTGACTTGCGTAATTTGGCGCAGGTACATGCGTTTTTATCATTAAAGCGAAATTGCGGGATAATTCCGTTGGGGGCGGGTAGGGGGCTTCAGGGGTTTAAATGATCACGTACGAAGAAGAGAAGGTTGGATGAGGTATTGGAGGAAAGGGACTTGAAATGGGCCTTTGATGAGGTTTTGGAAAATGAGTGTTGATTGCTACAAAGATGAATAATAATAGAGTTACTAACGGATGCAAGTTTGGGCCCTGGGAAAATAACATGAGCTATAATAATTATGTTGTATAGCATTACCTCAGCATAATCGTATCTTTATCACTTTTAAAGATCGCTCATTGAAGCCTTGCTCCATCTTTGTATTTTTACCCCCTCTTTGGTTAGTTCTGAAAGATAAACTTGAGTTCTGGTCATGCGATTGCATTGTGAAAGGAAAGGTGTGGGAATGGATCAGAAAAAGTTGATCATGTAGTATGTAAGTATTGGTGTGTACTGCAAGGTTCTGGAGTCATCAAAATAATAATAAATTTTGGCTCAGTGTTTTGGCTCATAAATTTGGCTCATTACTCAACCATTATACATTTTCTACCAAAAATAGTTTTGGGCAAAATGACAATTATTTGTAATGAACATTCAGTGTAAGTTTCGTTTGATTCTGTGAGAATTCTTTTTTTTTTTTTTTTTACCAGAACTCAAGTTTATCTTTAAGTTATTGTCATTTACCAGAAAGAAGGTGTTTTCTTTTGCCTAGTTGTATTTCCTGAAGCCCTTTCTGCTGGGCAATCACAGATGTATTACACATTATTGTGCTTTATTTCTGTTACTCCTCTTGTTTTTGCTTATACCACCTTCCATCATCTGTCATCTTCTTCGTCTTCTCCATCATTTCATCACCTCCACGCTCGTTTTATTTTATTTTCCTGTAAAAATTATCTTCTCCGCCTGATTTTAGACTCTCCCCATTTTCGCTTTTGTCCCTAGGCTTTGGCTAATGGCTGTACAGGATTTTGACTTACCAATCAAAGCGATTTTGAATTTTGGTTTTACCCTAACTGTACATTCAATATGCATTATACACTCTAATTTTACAATAAAAAAGTGAGACCAATACTTAAAGGGGCCGAGGACGGGACAGTAGTTTTAAAAACGGTACATTAATAGCATATTTATGCTTTTAATATGCTGGATCCTAGAGTAAAAAGGTTGAATCCAGCATATCGAAAGTGTTAATAAACCATTTTGAAAGAGGTTGTCCCTCCTCAGCCTTTAAAATGTTGTTCTAACAAGGGAGTTTTTATAGAGTGTATAAATTCAGAGAGATTCCATATTTCAAGAGCAAATGATACGAATGCTAAAGGAGGGTACTCTATCACCATCAGCTAATCACAGTGGGTGTAGCATGGGTCCATCCAGGATTGGGGAGGGGGGTGCTTTCAAAGGGTGGATAGAATGCAAGAGAGCATGGCCATCTATATATCGAGGGCAGGGTTACATGGTTAGGAGGGGTTTATTGTCTTATTTCTACCATGTCTACGTTGCCCCCCCCCCCATTTCCTCCCGTTTCTGATCCCCTTCTCTCCTGTCTCTGCATCTCTCTCTCTCCCTCTCTCTTATGCCCCCTACCCTCATACCCCCTTAGATATGCCACTTTCGAGTTATATACCATAATTATTAATAATGATATTTGATACCCAGAGGTGTATTGTAAGTTTGTTTGGTTTTCTTATTTATATTTTTCAGAAAGCAAAAGGAAGTTTCTTGAATACTTGGATGCAAAGCGGAGCAGCATAAGAAGTGAAAATCATTACTATATTCAGTATTAGGCTCATGGCTAAAGGTCGGAAAGATACCTTATACCTTATTGACATAAGGTAAGGCATGTTGTGACAAATGACCCAAGCTGATTACTGCATGTGTAGAGGTGCGAGTAAAAATCATTTAACTAATTGGCTCGATGCCTAATTTACGAGACATTCCCCTCCATCAGCTTTCTTCATGGGCGAGCACTGCATGCAGAAGTCATGAGTATCATGTCTATGGTTTGTTCAAATGAGAGAGACGAACAGAAAGAGAAGAGAGAAGAGAGAAGAGAGAAGAGAGAAGATAGAGAGAGAGAGAGAGAGAGAGAGAGAGAGAGAGAGAGAGGGAGAGAAGGAAGAAGACGAGAGTACGTGCTGCATCATTAAAAATGATTTGTGGAAGTGATATTTATTGCCGATGGAAATGGTTAATGTCCCGGACTTTTGAGGTAATAACCATGTCGCAAGATCTACAAATGTACCCCTTCTTCTTCCCCTCCCATATTATGTAGACACACACACACACACACACACACATACACGCTCTCTCTCTCTCTCTTGCTCTCGCCCTCAGAACCTTCATCTCCTCAGACTTGTTTTTCTTTCTCCTTCTTTCTCTCCTATCTATTTTTGTTTCATATCTCTCCTCTCATTTTTCACATCCCTTTCTTTTATTCAATCTCTCCTCTCTTGTACTTTACGTCCACTATCTCTCTCTCTCTCTCTCTCACCCCCCCCCCCCCCCCCCCCCGTGCCCCTTACCTCACTTTCTCTCCCTCTCTACCCCCCCCCCCCCCCCCTTCGCGTTATCTTCCATTTTCCTTTCTCTCTCACTGACAATTCCCCCACCCTTCTCTTTCTACACCATCAAGTCTTCAATGACATGTATTACATGGCCTTGTAAATGCTTTAATGTGCTACTATTACCCTCGATATCATGACGAATAGATTCATCAAAATGATGCAAGACCTTCGTATGTGAAGGCGTGTAGCCAGCAGCTACTTGGTCAAGGGAATGAGGAAAGAACTTACGAATTAGAAACTCTTTCCAGTCGTGTTCGAATGCAGGATGTAAAGAAGCAGCATCAACAACAACAACAACAACTACAACAACAACAACAACAACTGCAACACAACAACTACAACAACAACAGCAACAACAACAAAATAAATCAGTTCTAATAATGAAAGATATCAATAGACTAAGAGAACACGATGAAATTAACACAACACAGTTATATTTATAAAGACATAAAAACTAGTAAATGATACCTGCGATAAAACCATAGCCGAATAATAATCATAATAATGATTATTATTCGGCTATGTTTTTTTTTTTTAAAGACAAATAACTTGGCCTGTCAGGACAATAATTTCTTAACTACTTCCTTTTCATTTTTTATTTTTTATTTGTTTATCTATTTCCATTTTCATACAAAAACAATAGATCATTACAATATTATACATTAACAAACAAAAATACATGCAATCATACATGTGAACAGTATCAAAGAGACCAAATTAACCAGTCGAAAATGAGAAAAAGGGAACTAAAATAAGGCCAAAGGGCCTTGTAAAATAATTTCCCTAAAAGTATAGATATCATTTGTGTTTTTCCAACTTATTCTGTGTAAACAAATTAATAACAAACAGTGGATACAGAAATAAGCCAGAGGAACAGCATAGTGTAAAATATGATTAGGTTTTATGTCAGTATTTGGACAAATAATAAAGGTTCATATATATTTGAATAATATTTGGTTATTGCAAAGGGGAATATATTTTGGTAATGAATTCCAAATCACCGGGAGATTACACCGAGGAGAATTTTTTTCATACATAAATCTATTTTTCCAACGATGAAAATTGGTTTGATTTCTTGTGTTATAATTGTGAATACTAAGATTCGTAGGGAACATGTTCGAAATTTGATATGGAAGAAGATTAGCTTGATAAAAAGAGGAGCGGAGTGAGCAAGGTAATGGCTTGTGGTACAAATACGCAGTGCTTTTTTCTGTTATTAAAATAAGATGTTCATTTTCAGTTTACCACAGTTACCCCGGTCACTGACACAATATGATAAATGTGGTAATCATATAATGAGAACAATGCATGATCTTAAAGATAGTATTTCAGTGTGAATAAGATACCAATACATCTAGAAACTTTACAAATAATATTGTTCACATGAGTATCCCATTTTAAATTACAATCGATATATATACTCCTAGAATTTTTTTTCAAAGGAATAGAATCATGAATAGAATTCATGATGGTGGACGTTTTGATATTTGTAGTATTTCTGCAAGCTTCCCTAAATCTCTTTACATTTTGCTATTCTAGACAATCCTATAAACTTATTTAGTATCAATAACTGGAAGCCTATAGCACTATAGCAGAGTCGGGCGATTTTGAATTAATCTTTGACAGTGTTGTCGAAATCTGTTATCACGATCTCCAAAACTCTCTATTACCTCTTTAATGGTACGCAGGTATAAAGAAACGACAAGGAAATAAAATAGGGACGTGGGTGTCCGACATGAATTATAGGAATTGTAAACATCATCATGCCCAAAGCTTTTAGGGGGTATATGAAATGATACTAGGTTCATATAGACATGCTAGAGGGTAGAAGAATAAGTGGCAAGATAAGATGACAAAGGTATAGATACACTGTGGAATAATCGTACAGAAAATTCAATTGAGAACGGTCGAAGCTGAAACGTTGGTGAAGAGAGATTATGGACAGAAATGTATTTATTGGTAAACGTATGAATTAAAGAAAACTGTGTTAAACAGAATATACATTATGCAGATTGATTTGTACTTGTTGTTCATTTCGTCTGTGAAGTTTAGTCAAATGCTTTGAAAATTGAACAGATAGGTCAGGTGTTCGTGTACGATTGTATATACATGCTAAGGTTACAAAAAAGGGGGGAGAACAGGCAAAGACGAAGACGAAAGAGAACAATATGGATAGAGAGGGGGAGAGAGAGTGTGTGTGAGAGAGAGACAGACAGATGGAGAGAGACCGAGAGAGAGGGGGAGGGAGAGAGAGAGAGAGAGAGAGAGAGAGTGGGAGGGAGAGAGAGAGAGTGTGTGAGAGAGACAGACAGACAGATGGAGAGAGACCGAGAGAGAGAGGGAGGGAGACAGACAGACAGACGGAGAGAGAGAGAGAGAGTGGGAGGGAGAGAGAGAGAGAGAGAGAGAGAAAGAGATCAACGAAGAGGTAAAGTACACACTCAAACTTACGTCGAGGGATGGCGCTACACAAGAATGTATGGAGGATGACATCCAGCATCAGCACTTTCAAATCTCACATTGATTTTGTCCCTCTTATACTTCTTATATCTCTTATATCTCCCTCCCTCTCTCTTGTTTTCTTTCCCTATCATCACTCTTTCATGCTTTTAATTAATCACTCTCATATTTTCTCTCTCTCCAACCCTCTTTCCATTTCTCCCTCTTTCTAGCTTTTTTTCTTTCTAAAAGTTCATGGACAGTACCTTTCCATAATCCTCACCTATTTAATTCAGAATTTAATTTTCTACTTTACCCTCATGAAAACGAAATGAAAAGTGCTGACATATCACAGGAATATCACAGGAATATCACACAGACACAAAGGCTAAAATGTTGTTCTGATTTTTCATTTTATTAAACATGATGAACATAAATTGTTTCTGAAACCAATAACTGAAAAAGAAATCATTGATATTGTCTCTGCATTAGATAATAATAAATGAATACGGCAATTGATTGTATTGATCATGATATATTGGAACAAAAATTTTCTTTTTATGGAATTATGCTGAAGAACAGCCATTGGCTGAAGACTGAAGTACGTTGTATGCCACCGTGCTAAAATAAAATAAACACACAAACAAACAAACAAAACTGTTTAAGCTATTGCACATTTATATTCAAATGGACATAAATTGTATACAGCAATTAATTCTTGTGAATCTGAAATGAAACATTTAAAATGTGGTGTACCACAAGGTTTGATAATGGGCCCCTTCTTTTTTTACTCAATATAAACAATTTGCATTTATGTTCTAGTGTACTAACATTCATTTTATTGCAGACGATATGAATATATTCTTGAAAGTGAAACACAACAATCCTATTTTGAACAGACTATGAACACAGAATTAGATAAAGTAAACAAATGGTTTTTAGCCAATAAATTAGTACAAAATGTTCAAAAATAACTAATTTTATGGTAATCATATTCATGTATGCATGCACAATGTACCGATTCAATGGAAGATATGAAAAGGAAATCACATGTTAACAAGATATCTAATGTAATATCCAGATGCATCCGAGCTATAAACAGATTGAGTGATACTATACCTAAATTTGTTTTATTGATGTTGTACAATACTATGATTTTACCTCATCTGAACTATGGTAACATTATATGGGGATCATGCGATACATATCTTCTAGATAGATTATTAAAATTAAAAAAAAGTCGTCAGAGTAATATCACATTCTAATTCACGCTCACATAGTATGCCTATGTTTAAAAGTTTAACCAATTTATGAATTGCATGTTCATACTTCATAATGTAGGAATATTCACGTTTTTGTTTCATAGAAATTTATTACCAATGTAATCTTGCCGTACATTTCAGTTCAGTTCATTTCAGTTTATTTCAGTTTATTAACAAATTTACAATAACATAAAATTTAAATTACAACAGTATAACATGCAATATATATAAAATATGTATTGAGATAAGAACAAATACAACAACAACAGTAACACTAAAAATAATTAGGAATGTGAGAGACCAGAAAAGGCCATTGACCTATCTAGGCTGGTCCCCCTTTTCTACAAACCCATAAGTAAAATCTTCAGTAAAGCAAATATTGACAATATAGACATTATATTAACTTAGACGTACATACACACATACATAGGACAGGCAGAATTAAGTTAAATAAATATATTGTGGACAGGAATGTGTGGAAGGCCATCACAGCTCGGGCAGTTGACCCGACTTAACCAAGTAAGCAAATATATTGTAACTCGTCATTTGTTTGTGTTTAAATTTATGCTTAAAACAAGACAATGTTGGACATCCTTTGAGACAATCTGGTTAGTTGTTAAAAATAATGTTCCAAATAATGGATCCCTTATATCCTATAACTGTTCTTGACAAATTATAGCGAAATGAAGGAACATAAAGTTTGTTTGAATTTCTAGTACTATATTGATTTATATCTCTATCAAAAATAAAATAATCATTAAAGTAGATATAAATTGTACATGTGAGAGAACATTAAGCTCCAATACTTATACCATATAAATCATAAAGTTTTAAAAACTTCAACTTAAAATATAATGTACCTGTATGTGCTCTATGAGTTTGTTATAATCCTGACAGCTCTTTTTTGAAATAAAAATAGCTTTTGAAGCAAATACGAAGGGCAATTGCCTCATACAATAATACAATAATTAAAATAAGGCAAAATAATTATTATGTCACTCATATTACATTTGATTACCATGTTGCTTATGGTAACACTTCCTTCTTACGTAGCATTATTTGGTGTAGAGGTCCCATATTATGGAATGAATTAACAACATTTATTAAAGATTCTAATTTTATATGTGCATATATAAGAATAGACTAAAAGTGTATACAATGAGTAATTAATGATAATCTAATAAATAGTGAAGGCAATTACACATTCTTGGCTTTTATTAATATCAATATATTGTGACATTGCTTGGTGTGCTTTATGTTGTCTTTTAGACTTGTATAAATCTCTAAACAGTACGGGATCATGGATACAACTTTTACACAAATTTGTTTTGGATCCAGCCACATTTACATTGTTTGTCTATTGTCTTTCAAGTGGTGTAAATTTGTCCTTTTATCTTCTTAATTTGCATGTTTTTGATGATTGTTTACTTTTTATACATTTACTTTTGTATGTAACTGAGTTTCTGTATTTGTAATCCAAATGTGGAAATAAATTCAAATTAGCGTAATTTACAAAGGAAACGTGCCTTCATAAATGGCAAAGGTAATACGGGCAGAGATAAACTGGCAAAGAGGAAATGGCAGATGTAAAAAAAATTGCTCTATTCAGGCGCATGCAACGGACAGGCAGATCAGGTGCCAAAGAGGCACAGCATCCCCTTTCCTTCAAACAGAAGGTAAGGTTTTAACATGCTCTATAAGGTTTAGTCCTAAAAAAAATGTTTAAAACTCTTTTCTTTAAGGTAGTTTTTGAGAAAATAAAATGAATGAAAGAGTGAACACAATTCAAGTTGAAACTTATATCAAGAGTTTCAGCAGATTTTCAAGAACTGACAGGAACTGGCATTTTCTAATGATTCCATTTCATGACCCACTCATCCCAGAATTGTTGTTGTTGTTTCTCTGTACTTTACTGTACTTAACTATCCCTCATTACATTCTTTTCATGTGCATGCAACCAACATATTAAACAGGCATACCCGGTGCCACACAGGCAGACCATCCCCTCTACTCTCCCTACAAGCACTCTCCTTCAAACAGAAGGTAAGGTTTTAACATGCTCTTTAAGTTAATCTTAAACATAAGTATCAAAGAAAGAAAACAAATCCTTCTTTAAAATAACCACCTTTATATTATCCATAAGATTTTAAGTAAGTTTCTATGTCTATGGAAAGTGCTTTAAATGTTCTTTATGCACCAGCCCTACCTTCAAGATATTGAACTTTGAGAAATATGTGGTCAGGCTGGGAGGAAGTTACGATGTAATTAACAATGTTTTGAGAGATTTCATGAAGTAACTTTGGTATTACCACTTTCATTCTGTACAGAAAATGAAATCGTCCCAAAAACGTTCTTTCTTTTGGAACCAAGAACAGTAATGGAGCTGATCCAACCTGTAGGACCACGATTGAAATTTCTCAGAGAACTGCAGAAGCTGAAGGTGCAAGAATCGTAAAAAGGAGGAGAAGAAAGAAATTTTAATGAAATTAGATGATCTGGAAAACCGAGCCAGGCGAAGCAACCTTGTGTTGCATGGTGTCTCCGAAGTCCCCAAGAAAACTGTTATGAAACAGTGAGAGCATTCTTCAGTGATTTTGTTGGTGTTCCCCAGAACGATTATGCCATTGAACGGTGTCATTGCACCCCCACCATAATTAGAGACCAGAGAGATGGAGCAGCAATGAGGCTAAGGATCATCCACGTCACTTTTTCAACGTATGCCTCTAAGGAAAGGTACGCAAGGCATGTGTCGCAAAGCTTAAAGTTCAGAGCAGATTCCGGGATGGGAAGGTGTTTGTCTCGGAAGACTTCTCTCGTCGTGTACAGATGAGAAAAGAGAAGATGGATGTACAGAAAATGAAATCGACCCCAAAACATTCTTTCTTTTGGAACCAAGAACAGTGATGGAGCTGATCCAACCTCTAGGACCACGATTGAATTTCTCCGAGAACTGCAGAAGCTGAAGGTGCAAGAATTGTTGAATGAAAATGTATAAAATAATGGGGGTTTTTATGTCCAAAATATGGTCCCGAGAAATGAGAACACCCTATCATGGCATCTCAAAATGGTTCATCAAATAATCATTGGAAGGAAATTCGCAGAAAGCATTGTATGTGATCAAGATCATTGTCAGCGTACCTATTGAGGATGTATTGCAATCTTCAAACAACATTAAACATTCTATGCTAGTCAAGAAGATCACCATGTTCCACAAGTACATCAAGGAAAAGGGAACTTCGATGATGGATGTGAATCAGATGGTGATGAATTGCATGTTCTTGCAGGTGACGAGGACGATATTGCAGATGAACAAATCTGGGATGATATTGGTCAAGAAGAAGTGGAAGAACATGCAACTGTACTTCTTTCCAGATTACTTGCTTCATCTATTGTGCCAGCTAAAACTGGTGGACTTTGACTAGATTCATGAGTCATAACACATAGAATTCCCTGTTGATGGGTATGATATTATCATCAGTCATGAAGAGCACACTATCTCTACCCCTAGTCCTCCCAAAAGAGTCAAATCAAAAAGCAAAATTGAGAAACAAATGAGAAACAGCAGGGAAAGTTATGTGTCTCAGAAGTCAGGGAAACACATCACTGGAAGAAAATCCTTAGATTTTTCGAGTTGCAATGTAGAAACATGTAAAGTCCGGAGGTTAAACTGTGATAAGATTTGCATTGAAGACATGCAAGACATTTGTAGTGATTTCTACAAAATGCGGAATATACCCCGACAAAGGGAATGGATAGCCAGACACACTAGACGTGTCAACAATCCAAATGAAGGAAGGAAAAAATGAAAGATCTTGTACTATCTCCCATCAATAACAGGGGTTGATGTAAAGACTCAAGTGTGTAGGAAATTGTACCTGACCACTTTAGGTATCTCGGATCGGCAGGTATGTACTGCATTGTCAAAGATAGACAACGACACGTCTAGCTAGGGGTGCTAGAAGGGGAAAAGAGAGGCAAGAAATGCTCATTTGAAAAGCCAGAAGCAAGAGAAAAGATCAGGGACTTACAGCAAGTGCTGTCTTGCCCATTGGCTTTAACTTCAATCCTGTATTACAAGCGCAAGTTGTCCACATACAACTTTACCTTGTACAATCAAGGTAACAGGAATGGATACTGCTCTATGTGGGATGAGGTGAATGGATGAGGTGAATGCAAAATATTCATAAACATGAAGAAGGGGCCCTATTCCTGAAAATTAAATAAGCAAACAAAATGATAATAAGAAAGGGAAATATTGGATGGGGGACACCCCCACGGATGCAAGGGTTCTATAGTATCAATGTCCAACTGACATGCAATGCCATGTATGAAATAACTAAAGTTTCAGCTCGCTGGCCTGTAAGGACACACGATAGCAGAAAGGACTCAAGTGTGTAGGAAATTGTACCCGACCACTTTAGGTATCTCGGATCGGCAGGTAAGTACTGCATTGTCAAAGATAAACATCGACACAGGGGTGCTAGAAGGGAAAAAGAGAGGCAAGAAATGCTCATTTGAAAAGCCAGAAGCAAGGGAAAAGATAGTTGGCCAAGCCTTTGCTGCTGGAGTCCTCAACGGATTGATGCTGGGTGACTCAGGTTATGGTCTCCAGGCCTACCTCATGACACCTGTGCCTGTGCCTGTGCCTGCCACAAGAGCCATACGAAGATATAACCAGTAAACAGTACCATGCAATTGAGTTAACATACATGTATAAGAGACAAATATTACCAAAAATACTAGTTAACAGCAATACAAAGTACACATTAAGAGTGAAAATACTGCATTGTCAAAGATAAACAACGACACAGGGGTGCTAGAAGGGGAAAAGAGATCGAGGTAAGAAATACTCATTTGAAAAGCCAGAAGCAAGGGAAAAGATCAGGGCCCACTGACAAAAATTCCAAAGAGGAGTGTCCTCCGACCTCACTTAATCAAAAATGTTTCAGATGTTTGTTAAGGAACCTCTACATGTATCCGCCGGGATAAGAAAGTTCTTTTCGTAGGTGATTCAATTTTACAAGACCTGGATAATTATTTATGTCATTTAGATGTCAGTTATGAGTACAAGGTTTTGTGCTTCCCTGGAGTCAAAGTAAAGGACTTGCGACATTTTTCAAAGGAACATTTCCGTGACATTGTTTATGAGGAGACGACATTGTCGTTCATGTTGAAACAAACAATTTGAAGAGTGGACTCTGGGAGAGAGACGCACATGATTATGTTACACTTACACACTGAGAGAATTATTAAGAAGTGCTATGATTATATTTTCTGCTATTTTACGGCGTTGGGACAGTGATAAACTTTATGACAAGTCTCTTTATTTTAATATCCAACTTGGCCAGTTATGTGCTAGACTTATGGGGCGTTGCAAGAAAGTTGCGTTTAAACGCAACTTCCCCAAATCAAGCGCAACTCTAGCGTTTAATTGCAAATTTGCGATTAAACGCCAGTTGCAAGAAAGAGTTGCGCTGCAAATATCTAGCTCAAATCTTGCAATTAATCGCAGATCAAGCGCAACTTTGCAATAAATTTGGAAGTAGCGCAAAATTTGCAACTGATTGGCAGTTGATTGCAATTCTTCAAAATGGCGGCTGCAAATGAAGGAGCTAGGAGAATTGTGGAGGATAAAATAGATCCCTTTGTGCAGCTATCCGACAAGAAATTCAAGAAGAAGTACCGATTTTATAAAGATGAAGTCAATAGGATTTGCGGTAGTCTCCAATTGTGGGAATGTTTCCTGCAAAGGTTTCTCCCGATTCCAGTACTTGTGATGTTTTGCTGTAGGTGGTCGAGCACGGTAATTGCATATTGGGCCTTGATTATCTGATCATGTTCTTGTTCCCCCAAAAGATGAATAGACATGCATATTCTTCTCTTACATGAGTGCGGAAGAAAAGGCCAAGAACCAGGCTGCGCTTGACATTCACTTCAAGAACACGGTTGGTCAAGAGAGGAAAAGGGGAGTTCATGAGCAGAAAGCTGCTGTTGATCCCTCATTTGAGTCCTTAACCTTAAACCCACTGCGGATATTTCTTAAGGAACACAGACGGTGTGCTTCATTGAGCATGTACAAGAAGATCATGAAGGAAATGAGAATCAAAATTCATCAGGATATGCGTGGGTTGTGTGATAACTGCACCAGTGCTGCAGGACTAAACAAGGATAAGCATCAAGATAGGTATACAATTCACAGGGGTGAAATCACCAGAGTCAGACAAATTAAAGCCCAGTCCAAACAAGAAGCTAAGACAAATGACAAAAAAAGAGCAGCCACATTCGACTTGCTCAGTGCTGCAAGTGATTTTCTTACCAAAAACAAAGAGCTAGGTCTGAAGAGTTTTACAAGAGAAGCCTACCATGCTATAATTTGACAGTGTTTGACCTGGGAGATTGCAGTAGTTACCGTTATTTCTCCAATGAGACCGAAACCAAGAGAGGGTCATGTGAGATAGCGTCATACCGGCTTGACTATCTGCGCGAAGTTGACGACAATGGTGCAGAGCATGTCGATTTGGTTAGTGACGGCTGTCAGGGACAAAAGAGAAATTCTGTGCTCCAGGCAATGGCAATGGCCTTCTTGAAAGATACCAAGAATGTAGAGACCATCATATTTCATTATTATGAGACACATCATGAGCAAAGTGAGTGTGACTCAATGCATGCCACAATTAAATGTCAGGTCCGCAGATATAGGGAAATTCTACATCCTGCACATCTAGTCAGGTTAATCAAGGCGGCTAGACACAATCCACAACCGTACAAGGTAAAATGTGTGCAAACAAAAGATATCCTCAATTGGAGATTGTAGGCAAAGGGTCTTGGCATCCTTAGGACAAGAACCTCCGATGAAGGTGCTGCTTTTGACTGGACCACCTTCAAACAGATCCACCTGACAAAAGCAATTCCCTGAGAAGATCTACTTTAAAGTGTCCCACCTTTAAGAGAACTTCTACACACTAACAGTAGGCCATGCTCAATAGATCAGCTGCTGTCTGCTACAACCAAAATGAAGGCCAGGTATGTACACGAGAAATCACGCTGCTTCTGAGTCGCTGTATAGATCTATCTTCAATAAATGTCATGTTCTAAAGAAAGATGCGTGTAGCTTATGATAAACATATCGTCTGGCACACAAGCAGAGAAGGAGGCTGTGGCAGATGATATGAAAAGTTTAAGATGTAAGAACTGAAAGAATTATCTGCAAAGAGTTTGCATATTTGACCCTCAACAGGTCATATACACCCATAAATCAGCACGCTCTGAATTGTTCTACAAAAGCCGTCTCAGCAATATCATTTTCACGATTCACGAGTTAGCAAGTAGAGATGGGTGATGTTTTCTCTCTCATGAGCTAGGGCATAACAAGAAGGGGCTCTAATGAGATAGCATCATACCTACACACATATTTGACAACACATCATGCAAGAGGAATTAAAGAAGTGGGCATGTTTGCAGATGGCTGCATACATGTAGGCCAGAACAAGAACTCTGTAGTAGCGACAATGTTAAGGTCATTTGTAGAACACTCTAGATCAATCTGTGTTGTGACACTGCATTGCAAGCATATGATCATTGACTTTGTAAAAAACAAATATTCCAGTGAATTCAAATAGAAGTGCTAGACTTTGCTAATCTTGAAAGTGGCAGAGATGGCAGATGATGAAACTTTGAAGGTTGTGATGTTCTCCGTACCAGAAACTGACAATGAACTACAGGACAGTAGCTTTGCTTCTTTGGTCTACTCCTTCTGGTGATACTCTGTTGCTATCAGATGACTCATCTTTGGACTTAGGCTCATCACCTTCCACCGCAGCTACAATATCCAGACAGAATGCATGGCCAGGGGGGTGTTTCACAAAGATCTAAAGTTGAACTTATCTCCAAGTTGGACTTAAAAATTATGGAAAGCCGTTAGCATCTATGAAAATATTTTGCAAAAGTTATTTTAAAAGGCAAAAAATGTTGATTCAAATCATTCATATTTTTCTATTAACAAGGATATTTCATGTTCTTGAAGTGGAATTTATAAAAAGTCTAAAATACTTGAATTATCGCTTTTGAATTTATTCTTTTTTAAAGCTACAGATGGCTTTCCATAATATTTAAGTCCAACTTAGAGTTAAGTTCGACTTGGGATCTTTGTGAAACACCTCCCTGGTGCTCAATTTTCTATTTCACAGTTTGCATATGACACAGAAACAAAGTGGAATACAGAGCAACAGGTGCTGTGCTAAAAGAAGGGATCAAGAAGCATGATATCTTGGAAAAGCTTGCCAGAGAGAAGGAAGTGAAAAAATCCTGCAACCAATGTGAAAAAGCCCTGATGAAGTGAAATCAACTATCTGCCAGACTTGCCTGACAATGAAACACTAGACAGCATGGAAGTGGAGCGCAGTGCTCTTTTGGATGAAATCAAGAAGGTTAATAATGGCAACATCATGGCAGAAAGAAATTAAAAGAACATTTGCTCTGCGAAGGAAATTGGTTGGTAAAAAAGTCTCGTCTGTGGGTGGCCTCTATGCAGAGAGTACTTTTAGTTGGACATGGTAGCTCCATGCTCCATTATATGCAGGTGCAGATACTTGTTTAAAGGTAAAGACCAGTATTGGCAACGCCCCAATTTCAAAAAATGAAATGGAAGCTCTCATTACCAATCATGTGAAAGAATATGTTTTGACTAATACATGATGATAAAAAATTTGCCGGGAAACCGCCTACTAATTCATATATTTGGTAAATTTATTTCTCTCATGGTCTGGTGAGAGAGATAGGGTAGTCCCATATACATCTTTCTGTGTATAGTGCTTGTAACTTTACGAAGAATGGGCCAAATTTCTTATCATTTTGATGATTCCAGAACCTTGCAGATGCTAGATGCTAGATGATCAACCTTTTCTGATCGATTCCACAACGTTTCTTTCACAATGCAATCGCATGACCATTACTGGTCTTTACCTTTAAACATTTAATATTGTTTTTGGTCAAAAAAAAATTGTCCAAGTCAAAACGAAAGATATCTGATCACGATTAATTTTGTTAATTGGTTTATTTAGCTCAAGCTTTCAAACATGGAATTGCTGCACTTGTAAGAAATACTTTACAACCACCCAAGAAACTATTTGCAGCTGATTTCTCCAAAGTTTTCCATGGATATTTGGGAAGTGTTATGTGGTTTATTATTAATGGCTTGTTATGATTTGTAAATTATTATTATTTTTTTTTTATATTGTAGAATTTTGTAGTGAATGTTGAATTTATAGTGAGTTACTGAGGCATAGATTTAGCTTTTCATTTTATGAATTATTTTTGGTTTTACTTCTTTTACATGTAGGTCATCCTGAATGTGTGTAATTTTCCTGCTGATGAAGGAGTTCTCGAAAGGTTTGTAAGACCTGAGGGTGTGTTTGTTGCAGAGGCGCGGGGGTCTCCATCCAAACGTCGGCCGAGTGTGGCAGGTGATATTGTTGAGGTAATAATAATAGTTAGATCTGTATAGGGTTCATGTTTGTCAGTATTGAATAGTATTGAAAGTATTGTCAGTATTGGCACTCATGGTGTTCCACTGTAAATTAGTGTTGGTTTATGGGGTTTTTTTTTTTTTGTTTTGGGGGGGGGGGGGGGGGTTTGTTATACAGTTAGTTAGTATGTTGTCATGAAAATGCCTGAAGTAGAATGATGGCATGGTCAAATTTTATTTATGTGTTGGCAGTGACGACAAATAAATAAATAAATAATTGGAGAACGTTTCTAAGAGACAGACATTGCAAGCAACTGTTGGTGAACTTTCTTCCTTCAGAAATCCCAATGCATATCCAGAGGTTCTTATATGAAGGACAAACTGTGATTGTTGCTGAAGGGTTTGATAATGAAGATGCAGACTCTGCAGTAAGCTGCAATGTCAGTGGGATTAAAAAATGCCCCCATTTCAATTCCAACCATGAAGAGGGAGATAGTCGAGTATGGTTTCGTACCTGCCAAACAGTCTATTCCAAAGTTATACATGTATATCGAGGTCCACTTAATATTTCCAGCTGAGAAGGCTGGTGTTGAGGCAGAGACTACAACGCTATCATTGGTCACACCAACCAGAGTCGGAATTGGTATGGCACACCTCCTTGTTGGTACCAACACCAAAGTCATACGAAAGATGCTTGAAGGCTGTAAGCGAGTGTAAGTGGGTTAAATTCCTGCAAACTCTGGACAGAGGTAGCCCTCTTATTGCAACATTCTAGCATTTAGATTCAGAGCAATGCAACAACCCACCTTTAGCTGTCAGACTTAACACAAATGAGGTCATCAATCTTAAGGGTGGGGAAACAAAGGTACTTGATGGGATCGTGGAAAATCCTGTCAATATTTCATCAACTGTCATGATAGAAGAGGGTGAAGGATGTTTCTCACCGGTGTTGATTAGAAGAACGATAGAATCCATCTCAAATGGAAAAGAGAGTAACGCAGTGGTAGGTACTGGCTCGGGTCTACACATGTTCCCAGAGAGGGCTGCGCATGTCATCACAGTCTGTGCTTGCTTGCATAACATCAGCAAGCGTCTAAAGCAGCCAAAGGTGCATGAGGACGACAGAGATGATGTTGATGACATGGAGGAGAGAGATGAAGAAGGCGATACTTTAAGCGGAAGACAAGTCCAAGATGACATCATTAATAATTTTTTCGCTTAGATTATAAGTGATGTGCGAGATATATATATAGATTCTGGTATATTTATTTTTATCATATGTTGTGCCGAGACGATATATTTTATTATTTCTTTTCTTATATATATCACAGCACTAAAAACATGGCGTCATTGTTTGATGCCTTTGATCGTCCAACGTATCTCAGACGGATTCCTTCATATCTTAATGAACTGCTCAACATGCCAACATCCATGCTGAATCATCTGTAAGGAGGTGGATTCACCTACAGCGTCACAGGAGCTATGGGTGAAAGTCTTGGAGCTGACGAAAGTCATGAAACTCTCATCAATCGTGAAATCAAGATGGCACTTCATGTAGCAGATCCTCAGCTAATGGATAGATCCACCTTGTCCTTGCCATGGGACAGCAAAATCCTCTCATAAGCCAAATCAATGTGAGCATCGAAGAGAAGCAATCATCAAGTTGTACATTGACACCCTTCAAGACACTGCTGTAACAAGAAATGGATCAAGGGATGCCACTCTACACACTCTCCTAGCCTGCAGATGAGGTTCAGAGAAAATACCTTACTGAATTTTATAAAATAGGAGTAAGGGACCTAGAGGTTTACATTTCTACATGAATCCGCTATATCCCAAGCGTACAAGCACCACGACAAAAACGAACACTACGCATATTTCTACCACAGACACAAAGAAAGAACATCAACCAAAAGGAGAAGAATAAGCGCATTGTTGCTGCTTGCCTTCGTAGTGAGGTCGCCCATGCTAAAAAGACAGGACAGCCCATCCAGAACCTTGGACGGTACATCCAATTTCCCCTGGCCATTGCCAACGATAAAGGAAGGATGTACAAAGGGAGCACATCTGTAATACGTCCAGCTTGAAGAAGAGATATGAAAAGGTATTCATTCACAGCTTCCCACCTAGATGGTCACTACAGTGTGTCATTCTAGAGGGTATGTTCCTCATCAACAGTGTCCCACTAGCTTCACATAAGACATCCAAGGACTATGCATGGCGAATCACCAACTCAAGTCTACCGTTTCATATAGAACGGGGAGTTGCAGAATTGCACTTGATCTTTGATCATCCAGATCGTAATGGACTAAGCCCCAAAGCCCTTGAAAAGCAAAGGAGAGATGAACTGAAGAGCATGGATGAGCACGACTACCAAGAGATCACGGCAGAGACCCCACTTCCAACTAATTGGAGAACGTTTCTAAGAGACAGACGTTGCAAACAACTGTTGGTGAACTTTCTTCCTTCAGAAATCTCAATGCTTATCCAGAGGTTCCTATATAAAGGACAAACTGTGATTGTTGCTGGAGGGTTTGATACTAAAGATGCAGACTCTGTAGTAAACTGCAATGCTCCTACTAACACTCAAGTCAATAAGTTCCCAGAAATATGCATTTGCTATTAGTTTATTAAAGGTAGTTGTATGGCCTTTACAATTAATGGTGTTTCGAGAAAAAGAAACATATATATACCTGTGCACCAGATAATAGTCAGGCAGCCATCTCGATATACATGTACCTTGTTTTAGGGTCTATATATATATTTTTTATCCGATGCTGGCACTCGGTCGGCTTTGAGCGGTTTGAGATGTACGACGTCACACAGGATGGCCGCCAAATTTCCCTTTTTGACCAAATTTAATGATAAAAAATAATTGTTTACAGCATTTACAGGATGAAATCAAGAAGGTTAATAATGGCAACATCATTGCAGAAAAAATGAAAAGAACATTTGCTCTGCGGAGGAAAGATATCTGTTCATGATTAATTTTGTTAATTGGTTTATTTATCTCAAGCTTTCAAACATGGAATTGCTGCACTTATACTTTACAACCACCCAAAAAACTATTTGCAGCTGATTTCTCCAATGTAATCAAGACAGTGTACTGTTATTTTTCAAATCATTTTCTTGTGTTCTGAAAAATTCCAAAGTGTGACATGTAAATAATTACGTAGCTGTACAAGGGTTATGAAACTTTTAAAAGGGACAAGGAGTTCCATCAAATATCTTTTGTTTCACGATGCCAAATATTTTTTGGGGGCCTGATATTACACATTTTCTTGCCATTCCAAACATTTTCTGAGTGCAAAGATTTCCCCAGAAGTACTTAAATGTTTATGAAATTGTTTTTTAATGTTTTATAGTGCGTTTCCCATTCGAAAAATTCTTCTCAGTGCAGAGATTCACTCCCGATAATCATCTTATTTCAGAGCAAATCTACTATCAATTTCTTTTATTTTTTCTCAGATTATTCATGACTCACTCAGACATTCACAAAGAGATCAAACTCACATAACTAATGACAAAGATGTACTTCATTCCTCTTCTAAAGGGAAAGGAAAATCACATCAGTGAAGTGGCAAGTGCCATTCAATCAACTCTACAAAATGCATAAAAACTGAACAAAACAATTAAACGCCGTAATTTGATTTATTAAAAAGGAAGTCAAGGAAAAGACGTGGATGATTTTGGGTCAGGGTGGGCTCCAACATTGAATTAGCTGCTAGCGCAGATGTGGGCAGAGAAGGTGAAGACTACGCATCTCAGTTCAAGATGACTGTCAAAGACCAGATTGTAGACTTTTTTGAGGCCCACCCATGCTTCTATGCGAAGGATGATGGAGACTACAAGAACAGAGACAAAAATAATAGATTGCTGGAAGACTTTGTCAAAGAGCTGGGCCATGGATACACTGCATGGTAAGGAAAATCCCCTTGTCAATTTTGATCATTGCTATTGTGATTTTCGTGACTTCATTACAGTTTATGCATCTACTTTTCATTTTAAGATCCCGAATTGTACGATTTACTCTTTAACAATCAGTATCTATTAATCTAATGTGATTTCTTGTTCATGTATCCAGCTACAAAGATCCTGATGAGGTTTACGTCCAACAGGACCTCCTACGGTAAATTGAAAAAGAAGGTGAAGGGGGGGGGGGGGGTAAATCGGAGTCTGCTGCTCTGAAGCTAAACCGACTACAACAATGGACGTTGAGGCGGTATGCCTTCCTGGATCCCTATATGACCATTCGACTGACAGATGACTTAGGATCGGTACCGGTAAGCATTTCATTCTTGTGACAATATTGTCACTGAAACTGATGTTGATAAATTGAAACAAAGCCAGAATCAGCAAGCAAGGTATTTCGACAGATGTAAGGAAGTTGAAAGACCTCACAAAAGGAGCAGTTGTACATGCCAAGCCATTTAACAATGACAGAAAGTGGAAAAGTGGAGTTATCCAGAGGAAACTGGATGACCACTCATAGGAAGTTCAATGGGAAGGTCTGAATTTTGAGCACAACGATAACCTTCCTGAGAACAGTGATGGTGACTCTGAGCATGGTGATAACTTTCCTGAGCACAGCAATAATTCTGAGCATGACGATAACCTTCCTGAGAACAGTGATGATGATTCTGAGCATGGCGATAACTTTCCTAAGAGTACCCGGCAGTGCTGATCCTGACGATGATGATCCTGATGGTGAAGAGCACCCACCAGGTGCAGAGATTGATGAAACTCTAAATGTCTAAATGTCTGTTTAACGGATCCAGTATAAACTAAAGCGGAGGCGTTGTTGTTGATGATGTTGTCATTTGTCATGAGGCACTGTCTTTCGTTGATTGCTGTTTGTCACCTATTTGAACTGTTGAATGTTCTTGTTGGCAAACACATATTTTAGTCCACAAAAAGTATTCTGAGACACATCTTCTGTAATGATGTAATCCAGCTGAGTTTTCACTTCTATTGTATTTCCTGTTTCATTTTTGTAAAATCCTTTCAAAGTGTATCTGAAGAAAATATATTGTATTCCCAATGTGCAAGTACATGTATTGCCTCGGTTCTAAGCCAAGGCAATTTTTTTGTGACAGCCAACTTAGTGGACATTTCACCTCACTTGAGGTATCGCGATACACGTCACAAGCAACACGAAGATAATGTTGCAGACATTTACGATGGGCAAATTTATAGAAAGATGAGAGAAGATATATATATATTCATTATGATCAATGTATTGCCACCAAAACTTAGATTCAATAACTTAATACTTGCTGGTGTTTGGTTTGGGAAGGTGGAACCCAAAATGGAAGTTTCTTTGAAAAAATTACAATCGAAGCAAACAAATTGTAAGAGGAAGGTGTTTTTTGGAAACGCGATGGGGAGATTATTCATAGAAAACTTTACAGTTAGTGCTGCTGTGCAGATGCGCAAGCAAGATCAGTGATGCAGAACACCATACGATTTAATGGATACAGTGGATGTAGCCTCTGCTACCATCCGGGTAAGATAGTGGATAGAGTAATTAAATATGCGAATGATGCTTGTGACTGCGAGGATAGAACGAGTCATGATCGAGGCACTGTCTTTCGTCGATCGCTGTTTGTCACCTATTTGAACTGTTGAATGTTCTTGTTGGCAAATACATATTTCAGTCCACAAAAAGTATTCTGAGACACATCTTCTGTAATGATGTAATCCAGCTGATTTTTCACTTCTATTGTATTTCCTGTTTCAGTTTTGTGAAATCCTTTCAAAGTGTATCTAAAGAAAATATATTGTGTCCCCAATGTGCAAGTGCAATTTTTTATGACAGCCACTTAGGTTCACAGGTTCGCAACCTTTTTGAAAGAGTGGACATAAATGTATCGCCTCACCTGAGGTATCGCGATACACGTCACAAGCAACACGAAGAGAATGTTGAAGACATTTACAATGGCGAAATTTATGGAAAGATAAGAGAAGATGGACAACCGCTGAGTAATCCCAATGATTTTTCATTTACTTTTAATTCAGATGGACTGCCGGTCTTCAAGTCTTCTAAATACTCACTTTGGCCTATATTTATTATGATCAATGAATTGCCACCAAAACTTAAAGTCAGTGAAGGAGTGAACGGAGCAAAGGGAGTCATTTATAGATTCAATAAGTTAATACTTGCTGGTGTTTGGTTTGGGAAGGTGGAACCCAAAATGGAAGTTTTTTTGAAAAATTTACAATCGAAGCAAACAAATTGTAAGAGGAAGGTGTTTTTTAGAAACGCGATGGGGAGATGATTCATAGTAAACTTTACGGTTTGTGCTGCTGTGCAGATGCCCCAGCAAGATCAGCGATGCAGAACACCATACGATTTAATGGATACAGTGGATGTAGCCTCTGCTACCTTCCGCGTAAGATAGTGGACAGAGTAATTAAATATGCAAGTGATGTTTGTGACTACGAGGATAGAACAGATGAGAAAATGTTACATGACATGGAAGAGGCTTTGAATACAAATCGCACAGTTAGAGGAGTAAAAGGCCCAAGTGCCCTCATTAATCTTGATAATGTTCATTAATGTTGGGGATGATCCTTGTTGACTTTATGCATGTATTGTTGTTGGGTGTTGCTAGACAACTTTCTGAATTCAATGAAGGGTTATTATCCCACTGAGTCCCAGTGCAATATACACAAGTTGGGAGTTGTGTACTTCACCAATATCCCAAGTACTGCTAACAAAGCCAGCCAGCCAGCAAAGTGTGAACATTTTAATTGCCGGGAAGAAGTATGGGTTGCGTGCTACAGATGTCTGTGTTTTTTGTGTTATGAACATTCTTAGTGCAGCACAGAGGGTCCATGAAGACATCGTTGGAAGTATGCAGACCCTTGACGACTGTGCAGGCAGTGCAGCACAGAGGGTCCATGAAGACATTGATGGAAGTACAGTATGCAGACCATTGACGACAACTGTGCAGGCAGTGCAGCGCTGACGGTCCATGAAGACATTGATGGAAGTATGCAAACTGGATTTCTATGCTGATAACTCAATATATGCATCAGCTTGGAGATGAGGGAGTGGCAACTACTGCAGCGAAGACCAAGAGAAAGTACTGGATCTTACAGGTTCATAAGCTGGCTAAAACAATTAAGTACAGGTGTGTAGTTTGCCATGAGATGGAACACCAGCCAAGACCAGGTCCCAGAAGAGAAAGAAGACCACGTTGAGGCCCAATTAGCAGAACAACAGAGCTTAATTGAAGGACTGGTCGAGGAGAAGAACAACAAATTTATCGTCATCCACTCTCAAGCTTCTACCCCATCTAGCACCCCCAGAAGAAGAGAAAAGCCGCCAAGAAAAACACCCCAAACAGGCGGAACAAATCATTAATGAATTCATACTATGGTAGGGAAAATCCAACCAAATAGTCTTCTTGAAGGAGAAAGAAGGGAAGGGAGAAAGTTCGCTGAACGCAAGCACAACTGAAGAGAGAGGTAGAAGCCCATATCAACCGATTTCCATGCATTGAGTCACACTACTGTTGTGCTAACAGTACATGTGAGTATCTACCTGGAGACCTTAACAAGTCAATCATGTACAACATGTACAAAGAAGCCCATCCAAATGGGTGCTCCTACTCGTTCTCCTCCAAGACACTTCAACGGCTCAACCTAAAATTCCACAAGCCAAAAAAAGACAAATGTGGATTGTGCGAGTCGTATCTCACAGGCACAGATGAGAAGAAAGAAGAGCTAAGAAGCAACTACAGTAGACATGTGCTGGAGGAGAATACTGTTGTTTGAGAGCTCAAAGCTACAGCAAAAGATCAAGCTACTCTAAAAGAAGATGTGTGTGCATGCAGCGGTCTTTGACTTACAGCAAGCAACATAGTAACCCAAATCCAACCTACAGAGGTTTTCTACAGGAGGCGGCTTGCCAACTACAATCCGACAGTATTCAACCTCGGCAACAAAGATGGGGTGTGCTACTTATCTCACGAGGTTGTTTCAGGAAGAGGGTATTGCAAACTAGCATCCTTTATTCATAAATATCTGCATGAGCTAAAATTCATCTGGAACCAAAGAGGTACCGGTACTGTTTGCAGATGGGTGCGTTGGGCAAAATAAGAACTCGGTGTTACCTGCAATGATGCTACACTTCCTGCATACTTCTCAGCATGTACAGTCCATCATTCTAAGATTCGTTGAAACATCCCATGTGATTTAAAATGGTACACAATCACAATTTGATCGCGATTAACTAA
The DNA here is from genome assembly GCA_035222895.1 of Strongylocentrotus droebachiensis. Classification (NCBI taxonomy): domain Eukaryota; kingdom Metazoa; phylum Echinodermata; class Echinoidea; order Camarodonta; family Strongylocentrotidae; genus Strongylocentrotus; species Strongylocentrotus droebachiensis. The sequence goes on along the minus strand of JAVYIG010011616.1, from coordinate 29,072 downwards.
ATATGTTTCCAAATTACTGTTACGTAACTTGTTTATATGTATTGTTATTATTTCTATTATTGTTATCATCATTCTAGTATCACTGTTAATATTCTTAAAAACTGATCAATTGGCTTTGTTAATATGAAAAGGTGACAAGTTGTATAGAAACATATATCATGTAATGTGCAATAACATGTTATTGCTTGCTTTCAATCTCTCATGCCATTACAGAAGGATAGAATTTCAAGACCATGCCCCATCTGTCGTAAGCTGCAGCCACTATTATCCCGGCATCTAATACAGGCCCATGGGATAGCTGATCAGAAACAAAGAGCAGCTTTGTTGGAAGAATCAAAAATCTAATTTTTTTAAAACATGTCTTGATGCCCTAGTGAAGCACAGGATTGAAATAGATGCAATTAACCTATAAAATAATTACATCTTTGCCTCATCTGGCAGCTCGCACATTCGAGGAAGTGATACTCTGCAAAGTTACTCTACAAAGTGTGGCGCACAGGCTCCAGAGTTCCTGCGGTCTACCCGCTTGAGGAAACACATTGCAACCATGGTGCAGTTAATGCATTTGCGAAACAACAAACTAGATGTTCTGGCAAATTACATTGGCCAAGAATTACCTGGGAGTTCTACAGGTTGCCAAGCGCAGCCGTACAGAAAACAAAGATCTCAAAGATTCTGTTTGCGATGGATGGTAGAGGAGGTGATCCTGTCAGGGTCATTGGAAATGATACCTCCTAGGGTGCACATCTGCACCTTAAGAGGGTAGGGATTCGAATAACCCCACGGGAGCTATCTGGCACTGTGAACAAGCTCCTGCACTAGTAAAGGAGTGCACAAGCACGACAGGTCTTTGTACAGAAAACGTGCACTCCTATCGAACCGATAATTCTTAGTGTGTAGGTAACATCATGAATAGAAATATCATGGAAAAGAGAAGATGCAAATGAAAGATCCTACCTTTCAGAAATACAATGCGTTCTATTACAGAAGCACCAGCTTCAGGCTCAACTCAGTGAAAAAGCATGGGGATAGTGAAAATCCCTGCAAGGGGGTCGGCATTATGAGAGCTAGAAGGGCTGAGCCTGGAACATTGAAATCCGAAAAGATGATTCATCTTCTCAACGAAAAAGCAGTTCATCATCTTAAACATCTTTTCAGAAATGCCCACGCAATCGCTAAGCACTGCAGACCTTTCACCGACTTTACGTGGATGTGCTCGTTATGGGATATTGTATGATAATATATGAAATTAGTGAACTTGAAAAGTGTCCACTTTTTTCTGAGTGTATACAACTTAAAACAAGAGCTGGTAAAGTTAAGTAATGTTTATTAAAGGAACTAATCACATTCTTAAGTAAAATGTTCAAAGGAAATGAAGGATCCTACCTTTCATCTGGCTTCTATAACTATCCTAACAATTTCAGATCGAATGAAATTTTGCAGAACTCTACCCAGAAAAGACCAACACCCTCTACCAGAAGCAGCCTACATACTGTCATAAAGTGCTGGATTACACCAAGAAAACAGCAGCAGACTTGGAAGAAATTGACCCTGAAAAATTCAGTCTTGGTATGGGCTGTCAGAACCCACACTGGACAGTAATGAAAAGGACTTGAGAGAAAGTCAAAAGAATTTATTTCAAGTACACTTTACTGTCTCCATCATGGTCCTCTATTCTAAACCGAAACCTCAAGAACTTCAATTTGAAGGTATGAAAGAACATGAAGGAAGACGGTAACTGTTTCTTCCATGCAATATGTGACCAGCTTAGGAGGTTTGAGTCTGATAAAAAACCACATATTGATAGTGTAGGTGCTCCAATTCACAGTCGTTAAGACAAGCAGCTGTCAACTATTTTGAGGGATTTGTGAGTGTATATTTTTTGAACAAATTCAATTCAATTTTAATAGTCTAATACATGGAAATTAGTTCTGGGTTTACAGGCAACTCCCTTTCCTTCTTGTTTAAGCATTGCTGAAAAACACTTAAAAACTCTCAGGAAAATGGGAAAAATCTTCATGCTTAATAATGTCCACATTCTTATAATTGAGGAAATGACGCTAAAGTCCGAATCTAATAGTTAACATTGACTTCTTCATGTATAAACAACCGTTCTTCCGTCGTAAAACCTTTGGAGTACGTTGTCCAGCTCTGAATTTGGAAGTTTTTTTACGCTATCGAGGTCTTTGTTGATAACTTGGGGGTAGTCTTCTAATATTTTTGTGTAAATATGTTGCGAATCTAGAGTTTTATGGAATTTATGACAAAAGTTACTAATCGAGTGAACTATTTAGTATCATGCACCACAACATCCTAGGCCCCAGCATCCTGAAATGGAGAGCGGCCTGCAGCAGCCACAGACTGAAGACAGAGAGTATGTGAACTTACTAGTTTAGGTTTATGTTTTATATCTTGTATACTTTAAGGACCATGCTGATTCATTGTGGGACAGGGACAAAAACAGAGATCAGTCCATATAGAGCCTGACGTGGTAGAAATGAGGAAGGCAACAACTTGGGTAGAACCGTGGGCAGTCCGTGCCCATCTACCAGTAGATTGCTGCATCAAAACATCTTCATTGTCACCAGTCTAGAGAGCTCAACAACAAGGTGCTCAAGACGCTCCAATATTTTCCCGGCTCAGCAAGGCTACCAATTAAAGTGCTCTCAGTATTTAAGAAATTCTTTCCTGCCGGTAGAGGAAAGTAGGCAAAAAAACGAAGCTTGTAGCTGCTCTTCAGACTTCACAAAGTGAAGTGAAGGAGCAAATCAAACAAACAGAAAAAAGGCAATGCCAGGCAGACAGAGAGGATGTGAAGCGGGAGAAAGAACAGAGGGACAGAGATTGGGAGAGGAGGATGGAGGTGGAAGAGCGGAGGAGGAGTGAAGACTTGGAGTTGGCAAGGGTTGATAGAAGGGAGTCCAGGGAATTCAATATGGCCCTCATGGCAATGATGGAACGCCAAACCACCGTGCTGGCTAGCATAATGGGGCACATGCAGTATCATGGACATCATCCTGCACCATATCAACATCATCAACCACATCAAGCACCACAATTTCATCCAACATATCATCCTAGGCCCCAGCATCCTGAAATGGAGCCTGAAGAGAGAGAGAGTATGTGAACTTGTAGTTTGGTGAGAATAAATTTGTTGTCTGTTTTTGTAATTAGCTGTTGTTTTATCTCTTTTTTTTGGTTGGGTTGCTAAGTGGCAGTGTGTCCAGATAGTTTCACATAATATTGAAGGTAGTATCTAGTGTAGTTTGCCATTGGCTTTTTCATGAGTTGTTACAGTATAAACAATTTTAATATAAACATTGAACATGTCCCATTGGCATTGCCCTTGGCAGAAGTTGAATATTGGACAGTGAAAACTGAACTGTCAACTGATAAACTGAAACGTCCCTAGATATTTTTTGATATTTTATGGCATTCTGGATATATGTCCTAGATTGTTAAAGATATTGTAGTAAACTATGTGTTGGAATATTGTGTGTTACTCCACTTCTGGCTACTGATGTAACCATAGATAGATTAATTAACCCTAAGTAGTGTTTATTCTTATATTTATTAGTATAAACTAGCACTCAATATTGAGTACTACCATAATGAGTGAAGTTGTGAAGTTAGTAACTAGGTTAACCCAGGCCTTCCAGCGTTGTAGATTTACTACATCCCGTCTAGTAAAATTACACAAATTTCAGGGTAGACCAACTCAGCCTGATGACCCGACCTTGAAAGAATGGCTAGAGGACGTAGAATTCTACTGTGCACAATCACAAATCCCAGAAAGTCAACAACCTTCTGTTATCCTTGCACACTTAGAAGGTCCTGCTAGGGCTGAGGTTAGATGTCATTCAGGTATTGAGAAAGATAGAATGGAATGGATTCATATATTGGAACAGTATTTTTGCCCCAGAGAAACTGTTCAATCTTTGCACCAGACTTTTTATGATAGAGTGCAACAAGATAATGAATCTTTGGTCGAGTTCTTGAACTCGTTCTATTATATGACCGTGCAGTTAATAAGCTTCTAGCACAGAGGCACAAGCTCTCAAGCTTTTACGAGATAAATCACTGATAGGGCAGTTTGTTGCGGGAACCAAACATCTAAGTCTCTGATTAGAATTAAAACGTATACAAATGAGTTCAGAAGGTTAATCCATTGAGGATATGAGGGAAGTGGCCTTTGGTTTTGGGGGTGAATTCAAGACTCCTAAGGGTAGGAGGGGGGTGGTCAGAAAACTTCACCTTGGTTCCTTTCAAAAAGACCAGAGCCCAGCACCACAAGGTGCAGGTGGAGATAACTTGGCAACTAAAATCCTACCAGTATTGGGGAAATTACAACAAAGTTTACATCAATTGTTGCGTCAGAATTCCTCCACTCCACGACCTCCACGCAGTTACCCTCAGATGACACACCTCAAGTTAATAAGGGTGCTTGCTTCTATTGTGGGGAGTTTGGTCATTACACTGGATGCTGTCCAGTAAGAGGACAAGATAGAATAGAGGGAGGAGTTTACCCATTGCAGGGAAACGGTCGTCCTTCACTACCAGGGGCCAGGTGAAGGAGGGGTCGTTTGGAAATAAGAAGCCCCTTGGCCTTTCTACTGAAGAAAAGGAAGTAATTATTTGGAATAAAGTGATAAAGAAAAGTCCCAATGTTAATACCTTCTGGGGCTACCATAGATATAAAAGGGAGGGTAAGAAAACCGTAATGGTTTCTTGATAAAGATGTACTCATATTTCAAGATAGTGAAAGTGGGATTTCAGAAACATGTACAGTTTTTGCGGGTGTAACCACTTTAGAGAAAAAGGGTGTTATACTTTTCGTTCATAATTCCGGTACACAATCAGTATATGTTGCACCTCACACTAGAATAGCTAAACTTCATGAAATATCATCTACTCCAGAAATAATTATTGATCAAGAAGAAGATGGCTTGGACATTAGAACTTATCCGGTTTTTGATAGCAGTACAGATGAGGCCTGGGATAATGATATTTAATCTAAGGGCACTGGGTTAACCGATTATGAGTCACCATCTGAGCATAATAATAATAAGTCATAAAATAATGTATTCAGGTTTCAAAATGGAGAAGAACAAGAGTTGCCTACTGGTTTGCAGATACCTGATAAGTTAACCATTGAAGAGCAAGAAAAAGTTATAAATTTAATTAAGAAATATAATGATATTTTTGCTAAAGATGATTTTGATATAGGTTGTTGTGATAAGATCCCTCATGTAATCAACACTACAGATGAAATCCCCATTAATCAGCCCTATAGACATATTCATCCTAATACAATCTAAAAGGATAAGAATTAAATTAATTGTTTGCTTAAACAAGGGATTATTCAGCATAGTGTCAGTCCATACGCTAGTCCTGTTGTTTTAGTACGCAAGAAAGATAATTCCTGACATCTTTGTATAGATTATCGTAAATTGAATGCTAAGACTGATTAATCTAGATCAACTACTGGGGAATACAAAGGAGACTGGAACGAAGACTACAACACTGAATCCTCTTATGCCCAGGCATTTGAAGTCTTTGCAACTGAAGTAGAGGATGGCATCATCAAGAAAACGGAAATCATGAGGCTAAAACAACTTCATAACATTTTCATTAAGCAGATAAAGGTCACCCATGTAGTGGATGCCAGCTCCTACAAGACAGGTTATCTCAAGTCGAGGCTAAGCAGTAATGTGCTTCCTTACACCCCACACAAGATCGCAATGTGATATTGTCTATGTTAATGACATCTCAACAGGTCCCCTTGTCGAGGAGAAGCAAGTTTTACGAGAAGCAGCTCTTGCCCCTAGTGACACAGACGCGGCAACTGATGCAGCAACTGATACAGATGTAACTCCACCAACAGAACATCTGCATAAAGAATCCAGCATGCTGCATAACCCACATGTACATGTCAGCAATGGAGTTAAAGAAAACCATACAGCAGGTCAGACCATCAATGCCATGGCCACCTACAGCAGCTACATTGAACCTGCAAGAGGCTGTAAGGACTTTCCCTCCCTTATTGCTTAACTTCCAGACCAGAAACTAGAACTTCACCATACCTTAAATTTATGAAAATGTGTGTGTAAAATCATAGGTTTGCATTTTAATTGAAAAAAGGAAGCTTGAAAATTGTTCTTTTTCTTTTTCTCAATAATTCTTCTGACATGTCTAACAATCACGTTCAATAAAATGGCAGTATCAACATAATATTCACTTTCTTCCAACACCTTCTTATGTGATTTTTTTTTTTGGAGTGGAGAAGATCAAGAGAAGGTTCAAGAACCGGGCTGGATCTGCAGGGAAGTTGGGCCAAGCGTCCTGCAGGTTGACCCGCCGACAGGAGTGGAAGCTGCAGAACTTGGCCTTTCTGAATGAGGTCATTCAGCCACGGACCCAGGGACAGGAGTTGGAAAGGGTAAGCATTAGCATTGAATTTGTTTGTGTATAAATGAGGACAATGAGGACAGAGGGACTGAAGGTTGGAAGACGGGCAGCAGTGCTTACAGCCAAGACAGTGCTTTCAATAGGAAGAGGAACAGGGCCACTATCATGTAGCTGCCATGCTGTTCAAATTGGACTATGCCTTCAAGAGTGGACTAATCAACCCAGCATGCACCTCAGTGGCCAATAGCTGGATTGCTACATCACAGAGGGTACTACCACGCCGAGTGAAAGAAATCAGTTGGGAGAGGCACCACTATGGCAAAGCTTACATGCTTAATATCAAAGCCCCCAAAGCTGGTAAAGCCAAGAAGTCTTCGCTACTCTGCAACAGAGAAGAGGATATCAGTCAATGAACAGCGCGCACAACTGGCTGACATAATTCATGCCTCTATGCCTGGTGCTGTGATGTTAGGATATGTACATACCCAAGACTACAAACCAGACAAGCTACTCACGGCCTCACTAGAAAGTGACATTGACGCTTTTGAATACCATAATATCGAAACCCCCAAAGTTGGTAAAGTCAAAAAATCTTTGCTACTCTGCAACAGAGAAGAGCATATCAGTCAACGAACATCGCGCACAACTGGCTGACATAATTTGTGCATCTATGCCCAGTGCTGTAATGTTAAGTTATGTAGATAACAAAGACTACAATCCAGAAGAGGTAAATAAGGGCTCACCAGAAGATGACATCAACACTTCCAATACTATAGACGTTCTCACTTCACCTCATCCTATGTTGCCTCTTCTACACAGCTTGCCTCCATGTACCCAACATCCAGTAAATTTGATGAACAGCTCCAACAACCAAGTTCAACAGACATCAATTCCATTGAGACAAGAACAAGAGGACAGGCTTCTTCAGACAATTGGCTTCATCAGCGAATTGGACGCATAACCGCGTCAATAATACACCGTGTTTGCACAAGAGCAGAAACCTTGTAGAAAATCCTTCAACGGACCCATCAAAGCTTCTCGAAGCCTTCATGAGGACGTCTTCAACCCAGACCAGACAGACGCGCCGTGGCATTGATATGGAGCCGAAAGCCAAGGAGGCATATAAACGAATAATGAAGGTTAGCCATAACAATGTAAATTTCAAAGAATGCAGGCTTGTCATCTCGGAGGAGTCACCATATTTAGGAGCAAGTCCGGATATGCTAGTCAAGTGCGACTGCCATGGACAGGGGGTAGTGGAAATCAATTATTATTGTATTTTAATGTTTTTATCAAATTGTAAAAAATCACACAATTCACGAAACTGTCCGAAGTCTACAAGATGTTCTTTCCGGTCTTTGTGACCGCAAGAATCCTTTTGAAGTGTATGATGATGAGTTGTTATCATCGATGGCACACAAGACTGTACAGGTAGGGAAAAGGAAAGCAAGTGCATCCGGTATGTCGAATCATTCAATGCAAAGAGGAGTTCCTAGGCTAAGATATCAGAGACGACCGGACTGATGGACAGACGTGTATGACACTCGCTACCGGACTGATGGACAGATGTGTATGACACTCGCTCCCGACTGTGTTTTCCGACGGCTTCTGAAGCTGTGGATTATATAATTATATATTCAGAACTTTTCAGGTCAGTGCTTTTGGGTATACCTGACGCTGGAAAAGAGGAGACATTCGGACAGAACAGGTAAGCTGCATTGGACAGCCAACATTGCTGAATATATTGGTGCAGTGGAAGGAGAGTTTACGGTTGTCAAGTCTAGATCTAGTAAGAGACTAAGTGTTGGGTCATCCCAACCCCATCATTGACCTAGATTTGGTCTTCTACAAGATCCTGTCTATGCTAGCATCATCTGATTCAATATATTTGGAAATCAGTGACCCAATAATCCAATAGTCCCCCAGAATATTTTTAGAAAATTGATTGTATCTCTGTAAATATTGGTAGTGAATTTGTATGTGAGATTGCTTTGCTAAATATAAAATATAAGAACATTTTCCATATCTTTAAACTATCATTGATATCTGATAATTAAACAGTTATTAAAATAAACCTACCAAACTAGACCAAATGGCCAATAACTTTCGAAAAAATGTCCAACTAGGGCAAGGCAAGATCAAGAAAATCTGACAGTAAGATTGAAAGGAATAGAAAGATATGTGACTAGACTGGGGCCAATTTTGGTAGCAAGGGAAATCAGTAAAATCACAGGAGAAACAGCAATTCACTCTGTTGTAAGAAGGGGTAACAAACTGATAATAAAGTGTAATACCTATAACCAGGAAAGGGTCACTAGGTCAAAGGTAACTGCTAATCAAAATCAGTCAAATATCTATGTACAGGTAGTTTATTTCTAAAAATGTCCACGAAGATGAACAGTAAAAGATGGATTAAGTGATATTAAAGTAAGAGAAAAAAATATTACCTTCTAATTTTCTTAATGGTTGAATTACAATGGCTTGTCATTATCAACAGGTACAAAATGAACTCTATGACGAACTGAGCAGAGCGTACTTCATTTATGACAAATGGAAGAAAATCTGTGCGTTTTAAGGTCTGAAAACCCATGAAAATCAAAGTGTATGTTCATCAAAAGATGTATGCCTATTAAACCTATGTACCAGGTATGGCAAAGAGAATAAACCTGGAAATATATTTTAACATCTAAGATTTTTTCAAACTAGCATTACACCAACAGATAGCAGACAGCGTAAATCAAAGAGTTAAAAAGTATAAGCAGGTTATTTTTTTAATTATGCAAAAAAGGGATAAACTTTGTTAATTTGAATGTTGTTAGCTTATTGAAACACTTTGATAAATTTGGTTATATTTTGTGTAATAATGATATTCACACTCTGGCTCTCAATGAAACCAGACTTGATGATTCCTCAGGAGATAATGAAATACATATACCTCATTATATTCTTATAAGGAATGATAGAGACAGAAGAGCAGAGATGCCAACCTCTTGACACAAAAAAACAGACTGAGTATCCTAAAAAATCAGATTTTGGAGAGAAAAATCAGATTTTCACGAAAACTCGACACTACCAATGGCCGGTTGGTCCCAAGCCTGTAAAATTTCAGAAAAATGTGATACTGGTACGTACGGTCAAGTTTTTGTTGGGGTTGCAGGGTTTACTTGTACATGTTTCTATGCGATTCCGTGGTGTTTATGGGTATCGACAACAAAACAAAAAACAATTTTATTATTTATTTTTTGGGTGAAAAATCGTATTTTAAGAGGTGATATCGTATTATCCTATTCCACTCTTATTATCGTACTAAATATGATTAAATCGTACTGGTTGGCATCTCTGGAAGAGGTAGAGGAGTTCTCATGCACATACACGAACAACTTATATTTGAAAAGTAATTCATACCAAGATCAGTTAAGCAACTGGAACTTCTTTGCATTCTCATTCGCTTGAAATACTCGAAGCCTTTCATCTTTATACATTGGTACAATGCCCATGTATATGGCAACCACTGGAACTTAATGCAGTTTTAAACACTCTCAAATGATCATCTATTATACAATGCCCACGTTGAATTGTTTTGGATTTCTCATGACTGAATCCTCTATCCACACATCACAATAGATGGTGCTCTTAGCTTTCTTGCTAGAAAGAATTCTACTATTCCTGCCATCTAATTGATTGTACTCAGACTGCTGCACAACAAGAGGAAAGTATTGACTGAAGTATTGAAAGATTGATTATGCATATCAAGGCAAATTTTGTCTGCTCACCCCTGAAGAGCATTCACTCTCGAAAAATGAGATGAGTTAATGCTGATCACACCCTTTGACAGTTTACTATTTTCTCTTTCTGTGGTCTTCCATGCTAGTACACGTATCAACATTAAGAATGGTGGCACTTTGTTAATCTATCCAACCATGCTATGGTACAGTGCTACATGTATGGTTCAGTGGTAGAGCAGTGGTCTCGTAACCAGGAGGTCCCGGTTCAAAACCAAGTCAATGCGCTAGTATCCTTTACAAAGGCATTAACCTTCATTACCATGTCCCTCAGAGAGGACTTAAAGCCGTCGGTCCACTGGTTGCTTACTTACAAACACACATGTTTTCTTAGCAGTCAGGTAAAACAAACATTCAAAGAATTTCAAACAAAACAAACAAATTATTTTCTCTTTCTCTAGTCTTCCATGCTTGGCATGATCAATGAGTGTACTAAGGAAGTATCATCATAAAGCCTGGTGGCACTTTGTTATTCTATCTAAACATTGGAAACCAATTATGTTTGTGCCTACATTCCTATTTTTTCCATGGCTAGAAAACCCGACTACCTTTTGATTTCCATGTTGGAGAGCTTGGTCTTGTAGCGCTGCTGTACTCTGTGTCAGTGGCAAGTCATCATTGATCTGTTCTGTCTGCTGCCCTCTGTGTCACTGGCAAGTCATCGTTGATCTGTTGCGTCGCTGCAGGTCATTTTGCTCTTTAGCCTCAGATACTGTGTACAAAGGAAAACATTTATGACAAGAAAATTGGATTTTTGAAAATGATAAAATATGACGATTCATGGCAATTTATGTTCACAATTTCATAATACAATTTAGTAAACATGTCCCATATATTCACCAAGTTTTTATTAACCCAATAGCAACTGAACCGCCCGAAACCGCCCCTCCTTTTACTCACTGAACCGCCCGAAACCGCCCGTCCGTTTTCGTCCGTTTTCAACGCGCTATAGTATCCGTTGTAGGGTATACCGTTATAATGTTATACGTGCGTAATCCTTACGATGTCTACAGTAGGATTTAGCATAAATAAATAGCGCACGTTTCATATTCTTCAGAAAAATGTCAAAAAGAGAGAAATATTGCAAGTTCTTCCAGTGAGTAATAGGCATTTTTTACAAAATTTCTAGTTGCTAATGGGTTAAATTGGGACATACCTTGGTCTTGCCTAAATAAGAAAATTGTATACATGTTTTGTTGGATGAGGGGAAAAAGGATCCGACTTGGCACCAAGTCACCTATATGTACAATGTACTTACATTCTTCCTGCTTTCAATGGCTTGCTGTATCCACAGCAGCTCCATGGCCATGTTGTTTCTCATCTCTTTCAGCTTTGCTTCATCTCTCTGTGGCACTTGCTCATCATCTAGCATAGAAATGTATGATTTGCAAGTCATAGGGAAATATCATCAAAGGGATGAATTACCAGTTAAACCAAGATCATTAACCTTGGAAAACTTTGTAGTACAATATGCTTCAGAAATACAGAGTAACCCCAAAATGTACATTTTTTGATCAGGAACAATTTCACCTCTTAAAGAGGCAATTTTAAGGATAAAGTTTAGTTTCTAATAGATTCAAAATTGTGGGGAATCTAAATATGACACATGACTACATGTAGTAAATTTCTTGATTACAGAGAGACATTTGTATCTGGAAATCTTTCAACTTCATTAAAGGTAAAGACCAGTTTTAGAAACGCCCCCATCTCAAAAAATGAAATGGAAGCTCTTATTACCAATCATGTGAAAGAATATGTTTTGACTAATACGTGATGTTACAAATTTTGCCGAGAAACCGCCTACTAATTGATATATTTGGTAAATTAGTCTATCTATCTTGACCGGATAGATATCGAGCACATATCGCGTAGTCCCATATTCATTTTTCTGTGTACAGTGCTTGTAACTTTACCATGACTGGGCAAAATTTCTTGTCATTTTGATGATTCCAGAACCTTGCAGTACACATCAATACTTATATGCTAGATGATCAACCTTTAATGATGCGATTCCACAACGTTTCTTTCACAATGCAATCGCAAGACCAGAACTGGTCTTTATCTTTAAACTCAAAATTACCATGCTTGTATCTGTAAACATAATCACTGGAATTAGAGTAAAAGCAGGGTTCCCCGATTTTTTTCTTAAAGTTCAGGATCAATAAAGGAGATATATTAAACATTAAAGGCCAGCATAGCCAATCATCCGATGGATACGATGGTTTGACACAAGACAAAATAAAAGTGTCCAGGTCCCTGACTATACTTTGGAGGGGGTAAAAATCCCTTATTTTACCCGATTTCAGTATTTTTTTTTGTCTTTACTTTTAATTTTTTTCCTCAACTGGAAAAAACAATGAACTCATTTTCCTGATAATCAGAATAGCTAGGAACCCTAAAGAGCAAGCTTACCGATACCAGACAGGTCTGTGCTCCAGATGGAGGTCATGTCTGCAGCTACAGATGCATCAAGGTCACTCACTCGATGGTCATTCCGCACTAAACTTTGCCTGCTGTGATCAGGATCAACTCCCATGGCACCCAATGACCTTCCAATTGACCCCTCACAGGTCACCGCACTTTGCTTGTGTTTAGGGTCAACATGTTTAGATCCCTTTGATTCCGCCCTGTTTCCTTGGCTCAGGCTGGTTTGCTGACTACAGGTACGTAGCAGAGATGTTTTTTCTCCATCGCGGGGGAGACTGCTCATGGTTTGTGAGCGCAAAGCTTGTCCTTCATCGTTTGATGACTGGTTGGAGATGGGAACAAGGGATGATGAATCGGCTTTGGATGTTTGTGGTGATGATTGTTGGGGTCCATCTTGGCCCGCAGATGACCTCTGCCGGATCTGCTCCTCTTGTCCCTTACTATCTAACTCCTCACTGTCATCCATTTTTGCACCAACATCTGCTGCTGATGTGCCGTTATATTGATTAGAAGAAGAAGAAGGACCCCCAAGACTTGTCGATGACAGAAGAACTCCAAGTTCACTCCCTTCTTGGTCTAAATCCTCCATGACCTCGCTGTTTGATGTAGCTTCAACACCACCATACTCAAGTCTTTCGTCATCAAGGACAGCATTTCCAGAAATACTCTCATCGTCCAAGGATGACAGATGAACAGAAGATGCCTCCATGGAAGACACTAGGGTGAAATCAGTGTCATTTAAGCTCTGTCTATGCATCATCTTCTCACCATGGCAACTCCCTCTGACTGGAGCGTGATCCTCATCATCTCCAGTGCCCCTACTTCTCTCACTCTCACCTCTTGCATCAAGTGTTTCCGTCGGGATAGATTCCACTCCGCGTCCCGACTTAAATGGGGATTCTCTTTCCCCATTCGGCTCAGCTTCCCTATCAGATTGTGCAGATGAAAGAGATTCGGAAGCATCTGGATTCTCTTTAAGTTGTTCTCGCATGTTCATTGTTTGTTCTAATACAAATGGTTGGGCAGTTTCTGTTGTTTCCTTGATTGATGTAGCTGAGGACTGAACATGGGTTAAACCTGCAAAAATAAACAAAAATACATGATTAGGTTGACACAAGGAATTGAGAGAAATCTAAATCAGAGTTGAATGAACAAAATGTAATAATTTAATCAATTACAAGTATCACAGCAAGAATTTGGGGGATCAGTATTGACATCTATTAAGCTACTGATTTCTAGCAAGATTAAACAGCAGAAAAATTATCGAGCTTCACGAATGGAAAAACATGAGGGATTATATACTATCAAATTAACTTTGCACTTAGCATGTGTCCAAGCGCACCTTTAGCATCATTAGTGTAGCCAGGTTTAGATGTACAGTCTGCATTTTCATTCATAGTCATGTAATGAATGAAGACCTGTATGCATGCTGTTATGTTTAGAAACAGGTGCCTTGAAACTAACATGCCATAGAAGCTAACTTAGAAATGCAGTGCAGCTGCTCATTGTTATTCATATTAAAGATGCATACACACAATGCAAGTGTATGCAAGGGTCTTCTGTTCTCTACACAGATTGATGCACATGTATTAAGCAGATGGAGAATGAGTCTGGATTAAACAACCAAAGCAACCACACGTGTTTCTGCAGGCTCCATTTTGTTTGTCTCTATACTTAGGCCATGTAAAATTGATTTCATGTTGATCGTCCCCGCCCGCTTCCTTTTTGGAGGCCGCCTCCTATTTTTTGTTATTTGTTATTTTTTTTTTTTTTTTTTTTTTGAAATTTTTTTGAAATTTTTTTTTTTTTTTTTTTTTTTGAAAGAAAAAAATCATGAAAAACACTGCTAAAATGGCTCTATTTCTGATTTAAAAAAAAAAAAATTGTCGGCGGCCATCTCGAAAAAAAATAGCCTCGACTGTCAGGGAAAATGTACCGAGCGGCCATTTTGAGCGGCCATTTTGAAATATCAAATATCAAATATCAAATAACATGGTACACCCTCCTCCTCTTTTTCAAAAAATCCGGACGATCAACATGTAATCAATTTTACATGGCCTTATATCTATTTAGCCTAATAGTTATTACTTTCCAACCCACAACACAACACATGCTAATAATCAACAAAATAAAAGGCAGTTAATACACCCACTGCGGCTCTATATCATGAATTAAAACTGACTACAGAGCGATTTACACAAAACTGTAAATGTCTTTCTATTCTCAATAATACCTTCATTATATACATGGGAGTTCTCCGAGTGACTGTATGCACTAGGCCTATCTCCCTCTGCCCCTGAACCAGGGGGTAATGATGAACCCACAGAAGATGGATGCACAGACTCCTCCAATGATGATGAAGACGATCTTGACTGGAAGTCGGATGAATATTGCTGGGACGCCGCATCACCCTCTGTACCCTCTGACTGCTGTGAAGGTTGCGGTGAAGGTTGCGGTTTGCACCAACCTTTCTCGGCTAGTCTCTGCAGTATATCACTGTCCTAGTAGAGGGAGGGGGGGGGGAAGAATTAATGCAAACAAAAACAAAAACTAGACAAATTTAACCCAATAAGGGAGTTTACAGATAGCACATGGTACAAATGACCCCAAATATCCACAGATCTTTTACACATGGAGAAGTTCCACTTTGAGCATCTTAGAATGATAACTGCCGAAGTCTTAGATGTGCTTCATGAATACCTTTTGTTTGACCTCTTGAAAAGAATACTTCCACCTGCGTATCATAGAATGTACCGTTGGTGCATAAATAAATAATGTTACATAACTTTCATGAGCGCATATCCAGTATTCATCTCTGTGGGTTTTACCATTTTGGTACAAATGACCTTTATCTGCCCATGCGCAGATTGTATCTATGAACTGGCTTATTAAACTTGCAGGGCATTATAATATTTCTTATTATATCCTGCGTCAAAAACTTTTTTTTTTTTTATTGGTTGAGAACTCTTCACGTGACCAGAAATATTTCAACCATTTTAAGGTTGCTCTGAAAAAGTACTCTTTGGGAATTGAAAATTCGGTTCAGCATACTGGATTTCAAATGCCTCCAGCGGGCAAAACTCAAGCATTGTCACAGCACGGCGCTCATGATCGTCCAAGGTGGTAATTCTCGCTACCCCAAATAGCGATTCTGCCGAGATCCGGGGAAAATCCTGAAAACGCCCATTGCATTATGGGATAGCTTTTCGACATTACAGCTTCCTGTGCAGGCGCTATATTACTAGGCGCGATAGCGCAAACGTAAAACACAACGTGTATGCACCGAATATGTCGTCTGCTCGGTCTTTTTTTTTTTTCGCAAATATTTCAACGTTTATTTGAACATTTCATTCGTTGTTTTTTGCGTCTTTTGACATCAGTGACGATGGTTTTCTTTTGTGAGGCTGCACAGTGCTGGGCTCATGATTCCAAGCGTAAGAACCCTGATTTTAGCGTGCGTGAAAACTCTGCACAGCGGGATGGGACTCTATACCGGAAGTTGTAGTGACGACCCGAGAGAGTGAAAATTACCTCGTCTCGCGAATTTCGAGATTTTCGTACCTATTTAGGGTAGCGAGAATTATGAGGGAGGGGGGGGGGGGGGGTAATTGTCCTCGGGGGTAATTGTCATAGGGGGGGGGGGGTTATTGTCCTATGGGGTAATTTTCCAGGAGGTGGGGGGGGGGGGGTAATTGTCCTCAGGAGGTGGTTATCCTTGGGGAGTAATTATGAGAAATTTTCCTTGAGGGGTATTTGTTCTGCTTGTAACTGGCCGGAGGTGATTGCCCAAGGGGTAATTGTCCTAGAACCTCAGGCCGTCTCTATAATCAGGTTGACTTTAATGAATGTTTCAATGAGATGTGGTCTTTTTAGGCGGGCCCTCTTTCTTTACTTGCTGTTAAGGCTGGTTTCACTGTATTACCATTCATTTTTTAATTGATTAAAAATGTATCAATACTTTCTATTATCAATAAATATCTTTGATTCTAAGCTTTTTGTTATGACATTGCTTTATTCCGTCTTTCTTTTCTTCTTACCTCCTTTCCTGATTTGAACGTTGGTCTACAGGGGGTATTTGCTGGCCAATCAGTGGACACTCTAGCGGAAGCTCCTCCTTCAAGTTCTTCGTTGATTTCTTCAAACTCGGTTCTCAGCTCCATTAACGATTTCCTAATCAGGGTCCCTCTGACCAATGCCTAATTAAAAGTTAACATAATATCATCATAGTGGAATGGAAATTACAATTTGGTGTTTATTGCCAAGGTTAGATCTACAGGTACAATGTAGTACAGCAGAAAAATAAATTGGATATGCGTCAAGTAAAATGTAGTATTTTGGGCAAAGAATATGGCTATAAATGGCCATATTGCTAGAACAGTACATGAATGCCTATAGTCGGTGTCTGTCTCTAAAGAGAGGAGCCCACCCTACCCAAATCAGAGGCTAACAAACGAAAGAGACAGAAATTTCAGTCTAGATTATGTGTAGACAGAAAGCTTCAGTCTCTGTCTCTGATAATGATATCGATGGTTGTTCCGCTGAGACTAGTACTAGTAGTAGTACTAGTAGGCTAGCTCCACCGACTGCCTCTATACCAGTAGGGGCGCTGGTCCGAGAATGAGGATCGTCCTCATAAAAGAGGATATCCTCATAAACGCTGACAAAATGCGTCCTCAAAAATGAGGATGGTCTGCAATGCATTTTCGCGGACATTTTTTTTCAATGGCGCTCTGCGGGTTTCGCGTTACCGAACCGCCTGCTGGCGATGCCAAAAATGGATTCCCTGGGGGAAAATAACCCTAGTTGACCGTCTACTTTTTTTGGTTGTCCGTCTTCCCAAGGATTTAGATCTATTGCTCATAATGTGAAGGTCTCTGTACAAAGTCAATGTAAAATGCATCAAGAAAATCATCGGCGATCAAATATATTCAACGTCTGTGAAAATGCAGACGATCCTTATTTTTGAGGAAGCATTGGTCTGCGTTTACAGAGACGATCTTTGTTTATGAATATGAAGACGATCCTTATTCTCGGATAACAGATAACAGAGATTTTATTACTAGATCTAGTGAGGGGAAGTTTCAAAGTTATTTTAGAAATATTGTTGACTGTCGCTGTGGAGTGTCGAAGATAAACGTCATAAATGAAATGAAATTCAAAGACTAAGGGTGCGTTTAATCGACAGTTTTTCACCCTAGAATCACGGTTTCTAAAGACGTTTAGTTTAAAACGCAAAGCGTTCAAGCGAATTTTTCGTCGGTCGTAAAAATAAACGTGTTTAAATAACACAAACATGAAACGCTGAAAAAGATGCGTTTTGTATCATGATTCTGCAGAATCACGGTCGCTAAAATTTGATTGAACGGACGGAGTTCTCAATCATGATTGTATGACGAAGCCTGTTCCGGTTTGGGGAAAACCGTGCGCCCGCTTTGCATGCAATTTGCGTTCACTACACCATCGTGGCCTGTTCCGTTATGTTATTCCTTGTTTTCCTTCTATCATTTTCTCTTTTTGTCTTTCCTTATGTTATTCTTTGTTTCTTCCTTCTATTCTTATGTTATTCTTTTTTTTTCTCCTTCTATCACCTTTTCTTATGTTATTCTTTATTTTTATAATTCCATCACTTTCTCTTTTGTTATTCTTTGTTTCTTCCTTCTATTCTTATGTTATTCTTTGTTTTTTCCATTTCTTATGTAATTCTTTGTTTTAATTATTCTGTTACTTTCTCTTTCTGTCTTTCCTTATATTATTCTTTGTTTCTTCCTTCTATCACCTTCTCTTATGTTATTCTTTGTTTTTATATATCATTTTCTCTTTTGTTATTCTTTGTTTCTTCCTTCTATTCTTATGTTATGCTTTGTTTTTTCCTTCTATCACCTTTTATGTAATTCTTTGTTTTAAGCATTCTATCACTCTCTCTTTCTGTCTTTCTGTCTTTCCTTATGTTATTCTTCGATTCTTCCTTCTTTCACCTTCTCTTATGTTATTCTTTGTTTTAATCATTCTATCGACTTTATCTTTCTGTCTTTCCTTATATTATTCTTTGTTTCTTCCTTCTATCACCTTCTCATTCTTTGTTTTATTATTGCGATCTATGCTCAAAACAGCAGTCGACAGTCGGCCGTAAACAATTCCAGAAAGCGCGCGCCGAAGTTCCTGGATCAAACTGCGCAGTGTGATGCGCAGTGGCTGGGCTCGAAATGAGCTAGAATCAGCGTTGATGAAAAATCGCTTGAACGCTAACCGCAGTGACCTTGTTTTATGTAACAGCGTTTTGGTTTGTGATTCATGTTTTGTGATTCTAGCTTCGAAAATTTGATTGAACGCACCCTAAGTAGGCCTAGATCTAGACTAGAGTAAGACCATGTGGCATGTCCAGTCAAGATGCAACCTCTTGCCCCCTCTGCCTCCCTGACTTGTTTATAATATGAGAATGATTATTAAAGAGAATGCGTACAAGAAGATAGACCAAGATTCAGTAAGAAGATAGACCTGGACTGGAGGCTGGAAGCTCGACGGCTGTCACTGTGTCAGTGGCTGTCTCACTCTCGTCTCAGTCTCACTCTCACTCAGTCTCAGCATTCTTCCAGTATTTGCGGTAAAGACTACCTAGAAATCTAGTATGGCTGTGTGACCAAAGTTCGCGCGTGACCAAAGTTCGCTTTCTCAAAAATTCTGTAAGATTTCGAAAATCTGATATCACCAATGGAAAGAGGATCATAAAATTACCCAGAAACGAAATTTTCTTTGGAATTGGGTACGAAATTGTGAAAATATTGACAAAAGATAGACACATTCTGCATCTAAAAAAGTCATAAAAACAACGAGACCTAACTTCACGCACGGGGGTTTACAGTTGATTTATCAAAAAGGGTGAGCCATCAAAAATAAGGTAATATCATAATTTGCAAGGCAAGATATCATACAATCAGTTAGTACTAGGGAGGCCAATGCCCAAATCTAACTTTTTAATTACGAATTTGTTTAAAATAAAACAAAGATTAAAAGAAAGCATTTACTTTCACTAAGAAAACTCACCCATCTGCCGACTCCAGAAGTTCCATTATATAGGAGATATCCAGCTTTTAAGCACTCCCTTCCTTCTACGCTTGGCCGTACGCAAGAGCCTTGAAACAATCAATTTCATGGTCCCCAAAATTACGTCGAGAATTAGACAGGCCCGAGGGAATGGGCGTGTCATCATGGTCATTGCCCGGACAACAAGTTCAAAACTTCGTGCGAAAGTACATTCATCATCACCGGCTAGCCTTGAATTAGTCGCACACACCGACACAGTACTACAGGCCGTCCAGGTACGGTAATTGCATGCAAGCCGCAATCGAGCCATGCTAGCCATGCCATAATGAGAGAAAGCTCGAAAACCACTCATTGTAAATTAAGAAAATGATTGAAATAAATAAATAGGCCTACCTTAGTTTTGATATGTATTCCAATTATTTCCTCATGAGTAAAGATCAATCTGACACTGCAAAATCCAACAGTTGCAGCGAACACAATACGATCGATAAATCCAACAGTTGCAGCGAACACAATACGGAATCAAACATAGTCAATAGGACTGCACGCATTGATAGACGTGTACTGACGGAGATATTTCTCTCCCTCTCTCTCTCTCTCCCTCACTAACCATGATGATATCATACACTAAAACACACACGTTCAAATCATGGCATTCATTACACTTCTCAATTGGAGTATAGACTGCTCACGTAGACTTTTTTTTTACTGAAATGTCTTTTTTTACACTTCTCATACATTACTGCACGACACTGGTGTCTAGTGCTGAGAAAAAGGTACTATGTGTGAGACTACGTCAAATTTGTTTTGCGCGCGATGAGACCGGACCTCATACATATTCATATTATGATGTCGCAAGACTTCTATTTTGGGCTGGAACAATGACGTCTTTGTTCACAGTTTTGCTCCCCAATTTGAGATGGCTCTAGCTATGGGGCTCAAACCAACGCAAGATTGACAAAAACATCGTACTCTATCTACCTTTGATTGTGCAGTTTGTAAAAATCTGCAATTAAAAAGATATAATCCTTTTTCGTTATATTTTCTAGTTGTTAAAAGTGACATTTGTGCACAACTTATATGTTAATCTCTATCAAAAGTTCTTTGATATTAAATTGATTCCATATTTTTAGGCGCTACCTTCAGTCATTGAGAAGGATTTTAGTGAGCTAACCTCATCGCCCTCTAGGACCCGTCTAGTTTCTCTTGTGCGTCCGTTATTTTCGTCTGCTAGCGCAATTATTGGATCAAAATACATCAAAATCTGCAAGATCGTCAACAAATGGTGAAAGACCATTACAGATCCGTGATTATAGCGTATGTTGTGGAGTGTGTAATTGTGTATTTGTTATACATTTTATTCCATAGATAGACTCTATTTGTTTTCTTTTTTTTCCCCTTTTTTTTTCTTCTGGTAATTTTCTGACTTGGACGACGAGCGCACAAATCGTAGGCGTAGAAGCCTTACGCCCGGGCATTGGCCTCCTCCTAGTATTAGTAGGCCTAGATCTAGACCGAATTTTCCGTCTCTTTCGTTCGTTAGCCTCTTATTGGGGTAGGGTCGGCCGGCTCTCTCTTTAGAGACGGAAACCGTCTATACACATTCCCATGATAACGCCACGGCCATTTCAGGTCGTAGCGTTTTGCCCCCAAAATCCCCCAAAATGTCATTTTACCTCGTGCATGTTATATTGTAAATTAGGCCTAGGCTATAATAAATCAGTTCCACTTACCAACTTGACTGAAATAATCAGTTTAATAGTCCCTTTTTAGGAATTTATGGGTCAAAATCGAAATCCATGTTGAAAAAGATTTTCAAAATGGATTTCGATTTTGACCCATAATTTCCTTAAAAGGGACCATTAAACGGATTATTTCAGTCAAGTTGGTAAGTGGAACTGAATTAGATCTATTATAGCCTAGATTCTAGATCTAGGCCTAATTTACAATATAACATGCACGAGGTAAAATGACATTTTGGGGGCAAAACGCTACGACCTGAAATGGCCGTGGCGTTATCATGGGAATGTGTATAGACGGTTTCCGTCTCTAAAGAGAGAGCCGGCCGACCCTACCCCAATAAGAGGCTAACGAACGAAAGAGACGGAAAATTCGGTCTAGCCTAGATCTAGATCTACCACTGTTTACTTAGAATTTTGAGGAAATCTGCTCTCAAATTGAAGATTTTCAGACCCTTATCGGTATAAGTTGATCATTTTTCGTAACGGACGCAAAATATATTGCAAAATTTGCCGATCTTTTGTCAATATTTTCACAATTTCGTACCCAATTCCAAAGAAAATTTCACTTCTGGGTAATTTTATGTTCCTCTTTCCATTGGTGATATTAATCAGATTTTCGGAGTCGGGCTAACTCGGCCCACGGGACTACTCGGCCCAGCTGGAAAAACTGGGCCGAGATGTCCCGACCTGATTAATCGATCGAGAGATACCAATGTGTATATGTTTGTGCTCTTTGTGACTTAATAATGCCCTTTCCAACCTAAATCTTTAATGTAATTGTGTTAAATGATACTAATGAAGACAATCCATGACTTATCTTTCGGTAAAATGACAAAAAAATGACATTTCGGACAATTTACTCACAGCTCGCAATCCGCATTGCCGCACGTACATTAAATGTGCGTTGTATCTACTCGGACCACTGCAATTGGAGCAGTGTTTTCGTCGGTAAATCACTGCAAAAATATCATTTTTATCTCGTATGAAGGTCTATTTTGTATTCCTGACACAGATTTCATTATTGAGAAGTCGAATATAGTACATTTTAGACGAGATGGTTGATGTTTGTTCACATTCTTTCGTCCTGGCCGTAAATTAGCAGACTACTGCCTAGTGCTATCGCAGCAGCTCAGCTCAGTGTGCAGCTAGCCGTACAGCGCCGCCAGCCGGGTCGGCGGGGGAATTCACTGACTCGGCGCCCGTACCGGGCCGCTGCACTGCATTGCATGATTGTACTGCCCAATTTGATCGAGTGATGTGAGTATAACTAATCAAACTAGATCTATATCTACTGTATTATCATTATTCATTCCGAGTAGAATATCCAATTTGATTTAGTGAGTAAACTAGACCTAGATCTATAGATCTATCTATTGTAGCTACATCATTATCATATACTAGATTAGTCATTCACATTCAGAGTAGAATATCCGATTAATGAAGGAATGGAATTTTTCTTTTTCATAATCAGATAATCATATTTTACTCCTAAAAGTTAAAGACTTGATAAATAGCTAGATCTAACGTAAGGGCCTAGCCTAGTACTGTAAGAGAAGTGAGCTGAAGAATCGCCTTCTTCTTTTATTTTGGAGGGGCAGGCGCGTAGCCGGGGGGGGGGGGGGGCAGTGGGGGCGGTCGCCCCCCCCCCCCCCAAAAAAAAAAAGAGAAAAAAAAGAAAAAAGGAAGAGGACGAAGGAAGAGGACGTAGGAAGAAAAAGGATTAAGAGTCGAGAACGGTACAACGAATCGTCTTCTTTCTCTAATTATTTAATGAAACATCAAAGCTTCCGCGCTTCGCGCGAGAAGGGGGGACAGAACTGAAATCAGGTAAGGATAAAGAGTCGAGAACGGTACAACGAATTGTCTTCTTTCTCTAATAATTTATAAAACGTCAATGCTTCCACGCTTCGCGCGGGAGCGGGACACTCAATTCAGACAAGGATTTAGAGTCGAGAACGGTAAAACGAATCGTCTTCTTTCTCTAATTATTTAATGAAACATCAAAGCTTCCGCGCTTTGCGCGGGAAGGGGGGATGGAACTGAATTCAGATAAGGATTAAGAGTCTAGAACGGTACAACGAATCGTCTTCTTTCTTTGATGAGAGGGATGGAGACGAGAGGGATTGGTGAGGGATGGAGATGATGAGAGGGAAGGAGACAATGTTGATGATGTATGGGATGAAGACGCTGTTGATGAGAGGGATTGGTGAGGGATGGAGACGGTGTGAGGAATGAAGATGATGAGAGGGATGGAGATGATGAGAGGGAAGGAGACAATGAGAGGGATGGAGATGATGAGAGGGATTGGTGAGGGATGGAGTTGATAAGAGGGATGGAGATGATGGAGACGATGAGAGGGAACGAGACAATGGGAGGGATGGAGACAATGAGAGGGATGGAGATGATGAGAGGGATGGAGACAATGGGAAGGAGACGATGAGAGGGATTGGTGAGGGATGGAGATGATGAAAGGGATGGAGACAACGGGAGGGATGGAGACAATGAGAGGGATGGAGATGATGAGAGGGATGGAGACAATGGGAAGGATGGAGATGATGAGAGGTATGGAGACGATGAGAGGGATTGGTGAGGGATGGAGATGATGAGAGGGATGGAGACAATGAGAGGGATGGAGATGATGGAGACAATGAGAGGGATTGGTGAGGGATGGAGATGAGAGGGATGGAAATGATGTAAGGGATGAAGACGCTGTTGATGAGAGGGATTGGTGAGGGATGGAGACGGTGTGAGGAATGAAGATGATGAGAGGGATGGAGATGATGAGAGGGATGGACATGATGAGAGGGATGGAGACAATGTGAGAGATGGAGATGATGAGAGGGATTAGTGAGGGATGGAGATGATGAGAGGGATGGAGACAATGAGAGGGATGGAGATGATGAGAGGGATTGGTGAGGGATGGAGTTGATAAGAGGGATGGAGACAATGAGAGGGATGGAGATGATGAGAGGGATCACTAATCCCTCTTCCATCAGGCTCCGCTCATCATCATCTGTTCATCTTCAACTATCATCTGGTCCTCGAACTCACACCCGCTATGGAGATCGTGCCTTCTCTGTATGTGCTCCTAAACTCTGGAATAATCTCCCCGTCTCTGTCCGTGAATCCCCAACTCTTGACACTTTTAAACGTAGACTTAAGACCTATCTATTCAACACGAAGTAATTGTCCATCATCATGCCGTATTTATAACCACAATGTCCTATCTTCTTGTAATTTATTTATTGTTTAATGTACATAATTATTGCAGTTTCATTAATGATACTTAATTATTGTATTTACATTTTCATTTTTCATTACCATGTTATTGTTATACATTGTTAGTCAAGTAATTCGTCCAAATTAAGCGCATTGTTCATTTCACGCTTCTTGTTGATCCTTATTACATATTTAGTTTAACCGTACTTTTCATTTCACTTGTTTTGTAAAGCGCTTAGAAACTGTACTTGTATACCAGCGCTATATAAATCTTAATTATTATTATTATTATTATGGAGATGATGAGAGGGATGGAGACGATGAGAGGGATGGAGACAATGGGAGTAATGGAGATGAGAGGGATGGAGAGGATGAGAGGGATGGAGATGATGGAGACAATGAGAGGGATTGGTGAGGGATGGAGATGAGAGGGATGGAAATGATGTAAGGGATGAAGACGCTGTTGATGAGAGGGATTGGTGAGGGATGGAGACGGTGTGAGGAATGAAGATGATGAGAGGGATGGAGATGATGAGAGGGATGGACATGATGAGAGGGATGGTGACAATGTGAGAGATGGAGATGATGAGAGGGATTAGTGAGGGATGGAGATGATGAGAGGGATGGAGACAATGAGAGGGATGGAGATGATGAGAGGGATTGGTGAGGGATAGAGTTGATAAGAGGGATGGAGACAATGAGAGGGATGGAGATGATGAGAGGGATTGGTGAGGGATGGAGATGATGAGAGGGATGGAGACGATGAGAGGGATGGAGACAATGGGAGTAATGGAGATGAGAGGGATGGAGAGGATGAGAGGGATGGAGAAAATGTGAGGGATGGAGATGATGTGAGGGATGGAGATGATGAGAGGGATGGAGACAATGGGAGGGATGGAGATGATGAGAGGGATTGGTGAGGGATGGAGATGATGAGAGGGATGGAGATGATGAGAGGGATGGAGATGATGGGAGGGATGGAGATGAGAGGGATGGAAATGATGTAAGGGATGAAGACGCTGTTGATGAGAGGGATTGGTGAGGGATGGAGACGGTGTGAGGAATGAAGATGATGAGAGGGATGGAGATGATGAGAGGGATGGAGACAATGAGAGGGATGGAGATGATGAGAGGGATTGGTGAGGGATGGAGTTGATAAGAGGGATGGAGACAATGAGAGGGATGGAGATGATGAGAGGGATTGGTGAGGGATGGAGATGATGAGAGGGATGGAGACGATGAGAGGGATGGAGACAATCGGAGTAATGGAGATGAGAGGGATGGAGAGGATGAGAGGGATGGAGAAAATGTGAGGGATGGAGATGATGAGAGGGATGGAGATGATGAGAGGGAACGAGACAATGGGAGGGATGGAGATGATGAGAGGGATTGGTGAGGGATGAAGGTGATGAGAGGGAAGGAGATAATGTTGATGATGTAAGGGATGAAGACGCTGTTGATGAGAGGGATTGGTGAGGGATGGAGACGGTGTGAGAAATGAAGATGATGAGAGGGATGGAGATGATGAGAGGGATGGAGACGGTGTGAGGGATGGAGACGGTGTAAGGGATGGAGACAGTGTGAGGGATGAAGATGATGGTAGGGATGGAGATGGTGACAAGATGGTGAGAGGGATGGAGACGATGAGAGGGATGGAGACGGGAGGGATGGAGACGTCTCCATCCCTCTAATCATCAATATCGTCTTTATCCCTTACATCATCAAAATTGTCTTTATCCCTCTCATCATCTCCAATTCTCCATCCCTCACATTGTCTCCATCCCTCTCATCATCTCCATCCCTCACATTGTCTCCATCCCTTTCATTATCAATATCGTCTCCATTATGTATTATGCCACGTTGTGGATATGCAATTTTATTTTTTAATTCATTATTTATTTATAGTATGTACATATTTACAGGTACACAAGATCAGATATAAATCTGTTAACCCCCAGCCCCCCCCCCCCCCCCAAAAAAAAAAAAAATTGTAACATGCAGATGACACGCCACACCATTCCTTGTGTTGTGGTATTGGTACGTATTATTTCATATGCAATTTACAAGGCAAAAAAAAATCTAAATAAATAAAGTTAAAACAATTAAATAAAAATGAGGACATGTTTGCAAAACACACATAATAGCAATAAACATTATTTGTTTACGACTCCAAGATACAAATTCCAACAATATGACGTCAAGCTGACTCAAAATAACAAATGATAAGCAGGTGTAATCGTGTATTAATTTTATGCCACGTTGTGGTAATGGATTTTTGTTTTTTTATTTATTATTTATTTATAGTATACATATTTATACAAGTACACAAGATCAGATATAAATCTGTTAACCCCCAGCCCCCCCCCCAAAAAAAAAAAAAATTGTAACATGCAGAGACCAGTACAGATGACACGCCACACCATTCCTTGCGTTGTGGTATTGGTACGTATTATTTCATATAATGCAAGTTACAAGGCAAAAAAAACCTAAATAAATAAACAAAGTTAAAACAATTAAATAAAATTGAGGACATGTTTGAAAAACACACATAATACCAATAAACATTATTTGTTTACGATTCCAAGATACAAATTCCAACAATATGACGTCAAGCAGACTCATAATAACAAATGATAAGCCGGTGTAATCATGTATTAATTTTATGCCACGTTGTGGTAATGCAAATTTGTTTTTTTTATTTATTATTTATTTATAGTATACATATTTATACAGGTACACAATATATCAGATATAAATCTGTTAACCCCCAGCCCCCCCCCAAAAAAAAAAAAAATATAAAAATTGATTTTGTTCATAGATCTTTGCCTCTGTTGCTGATTACATACCCGGCCGAGATGGATGGGAGGTGGGGGGGGGGGGGGGCAGCTGCCTTTTAGAAATTTGAGGAACGGTTAAATTAATGACCAGTTGACCAAAGGTCCAGAAGGCTTACAAGAATTAAGATCCCTCTGCCCAGGGGCGGCCGAGCGACTTTCCAAAGTGGGGGGGGGGGGGGGGGGGGGGCACCAACAAAAAAGGGCACTTTCTGGAGAAAAAAAAAGGCACCTACAGTGGGAAATCTCAAAGCGAAAATATACAATCTTTTAGACATTGGTATATACCCCTACATTGTGATTACATTATCAGGGATGATTTCAATATTTGTTTCTCTTCATACATCATACAAGATATCGCTTTAAGCATCATACTTTACAGTTGGGTGTGATGTCTGAATATGCATTTACGAGCGAGCGAAGCGAGCGTGAAAAATTTCAAAGATCTATGAGGTTGCGGTGCGAAAAATTACATCTTATAAAGAGGAAAAAAGCCAATCGTGATGGGGTTTTAAGCACATTCTCATAATGGAAGACTGAAAAGACCTTTGATAAGTAACATAATTATATCATCTTTAAATGCGAGCGAGCGCAGCGAGCGAACTTTGGGGAAAATTGCTCTTAGTCGCCTTAAATAAGGGGCACGTTTAATGATTACATGAAAAGGGGACAATTATCGAAAGGGATAAGACACTTATAAGAAAAGAAAAGGAGCACGTGTCAAAGTACAAAGGATTATTATAAGAGGCGACAATGAGGCATTTTTTCACCTGAAAAGAGGCACTCACCAGTGATGACAAAGAGGCGTTTACGAAAATGGGAAATAGGCATTTGTTGACGGAAAAGGGGCACCCATCAGATTTTGATAGGGGCATTTATGAGAGGTGAAAAGGGGATAGTTCCCTTATTAGAAAGGAAAAGGGGGCACGTATCATTATTAAAAGGGGAATTATCAGAGTTGAAAAGGGGCATTGACCAGATATGAAAAGGGGCACTTATAATAAAGGAAAATGTGCATTTGTTGAATGAAAAGGGGGCACCGTTCAGATTTTTAAAAGGGGCAGTTATGAGAAGGGGAAGGAACTCTTTCTTTTTAATGGGGGCACTTATCATAAGGAAAAGGGGCACTTATTAGAAAATAAGAGGGGCACATGTTAAAATGAAAGGTGTGCTCATCCGAGTTTAAAAAAAAGGGGAAGTTGTCAAAGTAAAAGGAACACCTCTCAGTTTTGAATAGGGCAATTATCAGAGGTCAAGGGGGCACTTATTAAAAGTGAAAAAGGGGCACTTCTCATACCTGAAAAGAGGCACTTACTAGAGATTAAAAAGGGCACTTATTCAAGATTATTTCAAGATCTATGAGAATGGAAAATGGACACTTATTGCAAAGGAAAATGGGAACATGTCGAAGGAAAAGGGGCACGTGTCAAAAATAAAAAAGGGCACTCGTCAGAGGTGAAAAGGGGGAAGGGGCACTTTTACTAATAGGGGCACTTGTCAAATGAAAAGGGGCACTTCTTACAAAATAAAAGGGGCACTTTTCCTATGTAAAAAGGGGCACTTTTGGGGTATCTGAAAAAGTGGGGGGCACTGTGCCCCCCCCCCCCCCCCCCCGGGAG